>JAOPGA020001151.1:0-31190 GCA_026419775.2 Acrasis kona | reverse complement strand
CAGTAGTGGACAAACATTGTTGGAAATGTAATTCCCACACACATATTCAACCCAACTGCCCAGAACAAGAAGGTCCAATGGTCAAGGAGAACAAGTACATGCCAGAGCACTTGAAGAAGAAATTAGGCATAAACAACGAGAGCCAGAAACCAAGGTTCAACAAGGACTTCAAGAAATCACAACAACGTCAAACGTTTAAACTGAATAAAATGGAGTTTATAGAGATTGCCAAAGGAGATGCCATAGTTCCTAGAGATGAAAAAGAAGGTTATGGAGAACCAATCATCTACGGAGAAGAAGAAGATGACAGCCCAGACGACATTGAAGTAGAGTCAAACGAACAAAATAAATTCGACGACGACGACGGTCTTATTTACGAGAGTCTTCAGTATGCTAATACCAAACTAAATGGTCTATCCGCAAAAGCCCTAGTTGATAAAGGAGCACAACTCAGTGTTATAAGTAACGATTTCCTGAAGAAAGTAATCAAACAGAAAGATTACAAAGTTTCGATAAACAAGTCAGCCAGGATATTGGTGAGATTCCCAGACAAGAGGACGGTCCGTTGCATTACAGCAAGATTAGAAGTAATCTACCAAGAGGCTAAGATTGAGCATACATTCGTTGTATTACCGACATGTGATGATGAAGTTATATTCGGAAGGAACATTTGCAAGATTTTCAGAATCAAAGACATTTACGATATAATACCAGACATGACAAATGAAACAGTAGAGAACTTTATGAAGAAATATCAACAGACACCAATGGACGAGATTATAGAGAGAAATCACGAAGAGGAAAGTAAAGGAGTGAGATACCATCCCGACGCTGAAAAATACATGGTCCACATTGCCGATTTTCTAGAAGCAAATAAAGCTACGATAGACAAGCATAGCACTATTGGAACGATTGCCATCAAATTTGTAGAAGAAGAATCAAGAAGAAAAGGATCATGGTCAAAATCATACCACCCACTAGAAGCCGAATTAAGGTTCCACGAAATGGTTAAAGAATGGGTCAGAGATCAAATCGTTGAGGAAATGATAGACTTAGATTCACATCGAACAGAAGAGGAAAAAGACATGGGATTGTTTAACACCAATTGGTTCCTAATTATGAAGGGCAAACCAAGATTCGTTTTCAACTTTATACCAATCAATAAGTTGATAGAAAGTGATACAAACGATGTTCCAGGAATAGATGAAGTATTCAAGAAAGTAGGATCATCAGGATCGCACATCTTCTCCAAGTTAGATTTAAAATCAGCGTATCACCAAATTTGTTTAAGGTCACAAGATAAGTCCATAACAGGATTCACTTGTTTAGGTAAGCGATATAGATTTATAACAGCACCTTTAGGTTTGAAACACATTCCATCCATTTTTCAAAGGATGATCAAGGCGCTACTACAAGCTAACAATTTAACAGATTATGCCTGTAATCACATTGATGATATAATCATATATAGCAAATCCGTGGAAGAGCACATTATTCACGTACAAAATGTGTTGAAGGCATTAACAGCAGTCAACTTGACCATTCAACCAGCCAAATGTAACTTTTTCGCAACAAAAGTACCATTACTCGGATTTTGGATTGAACAAGCAGGAATGAAGCCAAACATGGACAAAGTGTGCAACATGCTACAAAGAAAAGAAAGACCTTCAACAAGAAAACACATTCAATCATTAGTTGGATTCATCAATTTCTTTCGTAGGTTTATACCACATGCCAGTGATCTACTTTATCCGTTAATGCAAATGAAATTGAAGAAGTTCAATTGGAATGAACATCCACAATTAGAAGAAGCGTATCAAAACGTGTGTAAAGCACTAATAGACAACGTTCCGTTTCTACACTACCCGTTACCGAACGTCACATTAGAGTTGGAGACAGATGCCAGCGCTACAGGAATAGGAGGAGCATTGTTTCAATGGATTGAGGGAGAGAAACGTTATTTAGGATTTCACTCAAGAGTATTGACCAAGTCCGAAATTAACTATAGTATACCAAAGAAGGAACTATTATCGATTGTAGTACACATCAACCATTATCGACATCATCTTTTAGGTCGACATTTTAAACTACACACCGATAGCCGATCGTTGACAGATATCATCAAAGAATTGGAGTACCCAAATTCGAAGAATACAACCCTAGCAGCATGGATAGCAACAATATCGGAGTACAGCTTCGAAGTACATCACATCAAAGGCACGGACAACGTATTACCGGATGTCTTATCTAGATTGAATAAAATAACAATCAGCGTACCAGCAGCAGAGAAAGAGAAAGAGATCATTGAGGAGGCACATCAAGCGCATTGGGGAACGAATGGAATGGTTAACTTTATCAGATTAAATCACCCCAACGTCAGAATCAAGTATTTACATAAGAAGTGTCAAGAGTACATAAAGAAGTGTAAAATATGTCAACAAATTAACGGACAACGCATTGGTTATGCACCATTACAAGAACCCAAGTTTTGTTTACCAGGAGAACATATTCATATCGATTTGATGCATATTGGAGGAAGTTTACAGGGTTATACACAGTTACTTGTTATGGTGGATAAATTTTCAAGATTTGTATGGTTGAAACCACTATTAGGCAAAACAAAAGCCGAAGTATCGGATGCAATCATGCAAGTATTTTACACATTTGGATTTCCAGCAACTATCAAGTCGGATAATGGAAACGAGTTTATTAATTCTGCAGTCAAAGAAGTTTGTGATCAAGCAGGAACGAAACACAACAGAGTAATTGCATATAATCACCATGCAAATGGATTAGTTGAAGCCCAAAACAAAACAATAAGAACACTTCTACTGAAGTTACAATTAACGTTCCAGGACAAGAAACACATTGGACATTGGGAAGATTTAATACCATTGTGTCAATTCGCCATGAACAGCAGAGTTCATTCAGAGATGTTAGCAACACCATTCACACTCATGTTCGGAAGGGGTCCATTCAATCATGCATGTCCAGATAAAGATGATGAAAAGCTATTGCAAGAAGATAGGGATAAGATGGATAAATTTTGGAGAGTTCATAAGGATAGTGTTTCTAATATGATATACAAGATGAGAGTAACAAACTTTGAGAAGGATACCTATCATAAGAAAACAAGCATTTACAAGCCAGGCGATATCGTAATGTTACGTAATCCTACAAAGAAAAAAGGTGAATTTCTGTACGAAGGTCCGTACGAGGTTGTAAGTAGAACACCTATCAATGGTGAATACATAATCAAAAGTGATTACGAGAAAGGATTCAAAGTTCCAGCAAATTTTTTGAAGAAAGCAGTTTTAGCCGAAGGTCAAAAGTTATTAAACAGACCAGTTTATGCTGATCTTGTTGACGATGAAGAGGAAGAAGTCAGTGAAGTCGGTATTGATAATCAAAGAGACAAAACATTCGTACCAGACAATGTTCAACCAAACAACGTGTCAACTTCTGTTGTCGTTGGTAGGGTTAATCGTGAAAGAAAACGAAAAGTTATAGCTGAAGCAGAATGGGGAAGCACGGCTCGAAAAAAGACCAAGTTGAATTGAATTTGGCAATGTTATTGTTATGCGCATATTGTTAGTGAACCGGTTATTATTATTTATTTTGTGCACAGGCTTGAATAGCCAATCTATAGATCTATATTATTTTGGCTACAAGGTTAGCAGTAGGCCGAGTGGTGGCTGAGTCAGTAAGATGACTTACGTGGGTTTTTAACCGAGAATGTGGTTTTCCCAGCGTCCTGATTCTTGATGTCAGGTTACGAGGTTGGTGATTGTGTTTTGCATTCACTCCTACGTCCTATTACAATGAGTGTTTAGGTTTTATTGAAGAAGGAAATTCAATATTTTATTTTATAGTGGAATACGGAGTTGCTCTTTGGTGATATGCATCAGAGTCTTCGTCCTAGCAGAGCGCGGTGTCTGATTAGGTTTGGATTTAGATTAGCGAGTGATGAAAACAGTTATCTTGTCGCTCGCATCGTGGGGAGTGTTGTAATGTAACATCCATTACAAGGGAACTAGCCAGTAAGGAGATGTTCGTACTAGTATCGAAGTTCATATGGAACTTCGTAGGGAAGTTCCACAGCGGTATAAAAAGGATGCTTGAATGTTCATAATAAACATCTATTAGAATTGATCGTGTAAACACTTGTTACCTACACTTGTCTATACGACTATTTATTACAGCTACCTTATTCAAAAGAAATGAACGAAGCAAATGTTCACTCCTCTGGTTGGAAGGAATACATTTTGTAAAATAAAATTTTTGTAATATTAGATGACGATATTGATTGACCTGGACAAAAGTTGAGGACTTGGATGATTGAAAAGATATGTTTATTTCTATATACATTATTTAATAACGATATTGGTCGCTTTTGAAGGGTCCCTCTTTGTCCACACCAATGTACTCTGCCTGACTATCTGTGAGTGTGGTCAGTCTGGCACCCAACTTCTTTAAATGTAAGCGAGCCACTTCTTCATCAAGTCTTCTTGGTAAAGTATACACACCAATCTTGTAGTCGTCTTTCCAAAGTGATATCTGAGCGAGTGTTTGATTTGTGAAGGAATTGCTCATTACAAACGAAGGGTGACCAGTAGCACATCCCAAATTAACAAGACGACCCTCTGCCAACAACAAGATGGAGTGACCGTCTGGGAAAATGTATTGATCAACCATGGGCTTGATGTTATTGACGCGGATACCCTCGATGGCCTTTAATCCAACAACATCAATCTCATCATCAAAATGACCAATGTTACACACTATGGCTTGGTTGCGCATCAACTTCATGTGCTCTGCGGTGATGCAGTGCATGTTACCGGTTGCAGTGGCATAAATCTCAGCTTGGGGAAGAGCATCCTCGACCGTCTTGACCTCATATCCTGCCATCAACGCCTGAAGGGCACAAATTGGGTCCACCTCTGTTACGATGACACGTGCACCTTGGTTCCTAAGAGCCTCGGCAGAACCTTTCCCCACATCTCCATACCCACAAACCACGGCTACCTTTCCAGCGAGCATCACATCCGTGGCGCGAAGGATACCGTCCACAAGGGAATGTCTGCAACCATACTTGTTATCGAATTTACTCTTTGTGACCGAATCATTCACGTTGATGGCGGGGAACATTAGGCGTCCTTCCTTCATCATTTGATTCAAACGAACCACACCTGTAGTTGTCTCCTCTGAGGCACCCTTGATGTGAGGAATGATTGTGCTAAAGTACTTTGGTTGCTCTTTGAGAACTTTCTTTAGAACTGTGTTTAGGCAATGTAGCTCGTGTAGTCCGTTGTCTTGGTCGAGAATAGAGGGATCAGTCTCTGCTTGTAGACCTCTGTGTAGGAACAGAGTTGCATCTCCTCCGTCGTCAACGATGAGTTGAGGTCCGGTGAGTGGTCCCCATGATAAGGCTCTGTAGGTTGCGTCCCAATACTCATATAGATTCATGCCCTTCCATGCAAAGACTGGGATACCGGACTTGGCAATGGCAGCTGCCGCGTGGTCTTGGGTTGAGAAGATGTTGCATGTGCACCAACGCAAATCTGCGCCCAATTCTTTCAAAGTTTCGATTAAAACAGCAGTTTGGACGGTCATGTGTAGTGATCCCATCAATCTGACGCCTTGAAGTGGTTTCTCCTTTCCAAATTTCTCTCTGCATGCCATTAGACCGGGCATCTCATTCTCAGCCAAAGTTAATTCTTTGCGACCAAAATCGGCAAGGTTAATGTCGGCGATCTTGTAGTCGAGGGGCTTTTGTTGTGGTGTGGCAATGACCTTGGTGACAGTCGCTGGTTTCAAGTGCAAGTTACTCAAGACATCAGGTAGTTCTTGGATAGTAGTAGTTGCTGTGTTTGTGCTTGTGTTACGATTTATCGTCATTGTGTTTGCTTTTTTAAACTGTGATCCTAAATAATACTCGTGTTTATACCCATGTCGGAGTAATGGAAGTGGAAAAAATAAATTCCACCAATAAACAAGAAAATAGATCACGAAATTTATAGATCAGTTCAATTAAAAATTGGAGAGCGGCAAGAATTTATACGCCATAGAGGATGATGTTATTGACTTGTTTTAATGCTCTTAGTGTATTTATTTAGCATACTGTGTCATACTCTGAATTATGCGAGAATAATAAGCTCTTTGGATTTTCTTTCTTGTTGCTTGCAGTGCGTTGTACTAATCGTCCTTTATGTTCGGGATCTAATCCAGCTTCTTCGATATGTTCCGTGTAGACCAACGACTAAAGTTGTGTGCACTTTCCTTATAAACAAGTGTGACATGTCGGAGATACTCTTACTCCGCTATTACAACAAAAATGAGTTGTAAATTGCATTGTTCATTTTTTATGTTCAGTAGTAAATGCAACAGCACTTGACATGATCATTTAGCACGTGAAATGTAATTTTTAAATTATAAATTTTACATGAGTACAAAAGAAAGTAACTAATCCACGTTGACCACATTACAAGCGTTACCATGAGACTGTACGTGATATTGCTTATCGTTTTATTGCTGCTTACATTCGTTCATGGAGAGTTTGATGAGGAGAGATATAGAGCATACAAATGCAACATGTGTATGAGCAGGTGCAAAAAGGAATATCGCAAGTGCTTTGAAAATGACTGCCGATTAGTTTGTGTTAAAAAACGTATAGATAATGAGAAAATCAACATAAAGACTAAATAAATTGCTTTATAAAATTTGAGAGTTAGGGATTGTGGGCAATCAAAAAGAAATGGTTGACGTTGACTCGAAGTGGTCCACTAAGTTGGTCCAATTCGAAACTGTCGATTTTCAACAAGAATATATCGATTTGATTTTCAACCAGAAATTTTCGATCCAGGAATCGAAAGTTTTGTGAAAAAAATTCGAAATTAATAAAAACATCCGAAGATCCCTGATGTAGTCGTCAAAAAGCCCCTCGACCCGATTAAACTACATGATTTGCAGTTTCGTCATTCTTTGAAGTTGATGGCATTTTCTATTTTTCGTTTGCAATATTTTTAGGAACGGAATTGGATCAATCTAATTTTATTTATATAACGTTTGTAACGTCAAGGAATACTTAAAACAATATTTAATACTTTCTCCGCCTTGATATCGTGTTGGTTCAGCCACTCAGTTTGCAATGCATAAGTGGATTGAGATTGAAGACAAGAATAATGGTCTGCAGTTTTTTAAAGCGAACGGACCCATCTGTGATGCCTCTACTTTCAAAGCGCATTACCTAGTACCATTTGCATACCCAAACAGGAAGCATATGAGGAAGTTCCTTTCAATGATAACAGGAGCAGATAAAGACTTCTGTTTCACATTATTGACAGGTCCAAGCCAGCAAGGGAAGACAACATTCATCAATGTGGCCGAAGGTTGGATCGACAGAATGTTCGGAACTCGTACCTATGATAACAAGAATGTTGATGATCGGATTGTACAACTAGGTACCGTCAACAAACCTGTGGTCGTTGACTATCACGAAAGAGTAGGGGGAGAAGTAGCCCCACAGAATCAAGATGACGACTACAATAATGTTTCCTTAGAAGACTTCGTAACAGACATGAACATAAAACATACTTTCCTCGGAGGAATACCAAAACATCTCAAGGAACCCCAAGTCCATCCTTCCAACTTGTTCTGCGTGGTTTATGTGGAGATAAAATATGGAGGTAACATAAAGGGCGTCACACAAGCAATTATTTATCAGTTGAATCGTAAGTATCCAGAACACAAAGTTGCTAAAGATTGCGTTAATCTAAATGAGTTGGTCAAGTGGGAGAATTTTTACATCAACGGCACCCAGCGTAGACTCATATTACTTTTGGATGAAATTGATAGAATCGCCTCCTGGACAGAAGAAGAAAGGATAGGCCTGTTGCAAGCACTTCGACAATCCAGAAATTTTGATGATGCACTTCAAGCATGCGTAGGAGTTACGAACTGCATCGGAGATTACATGGACCAAAAAGGGATGGGATCACCACTTAACATCTCGAGGCGCTTCTTTATTAGGCAAATGAGCCAAACGGAAACCACCCATCTATTTCGACAATTCATGCGAGGGAGATCGGAAGAAGACATTTCCTACATTACCAACAGCGTGCATGCAGCAGCAAGAGGCTCGCGCGGACTCACGCAGATGATGGGGGATGAATTTCAAGCTCTATGCTACAGACATGCTAGAATCCCAGATGAAACGACGTGGACCAACAATGTTAACTCGCCAGGATTCCATCAAATAATTACAACTAAGCCAAACTACACCAGGATGATGACTGCATTGCGTGCTGCCCAGAAGGACAATCCCAATGTCATCACAGCGCTGTTTGATGTACTTTGTGGGATCGATCCGGCTACTATCAGTCATGAAGCCCTGAACGTTCTTGTGATGCTGAACATTGTTGAGGAGAAATACGTTTCAAGGTCAGTAACCGGGAGAGTAACAACCAAATTCAAATTGTGCAACAATTTCGTTAGAAAATTCATGGAAGATCAATTTGTTAGCAAGAACGCCCCGGACTTTACTAATCTCTTTAAAGGGGGACAGTTAAATATTGTAAATGTATTGAAGGCCGTAGCTACCCTTGTCAATCCCATTTATATTGCTTCTACTGATGAAAGAAAAGGCAAAAGGGCCATTCCTTTAGGAGCGGATGGAGCAGAGGTGAAATACGAATCAACCTTCCACACAGAATTTGAAAGAGTCCTCCCCATGATTTTCGCAAACAAACCCAAAATAACTCCCCAAAAACATTTTGGCAGGCTCAAAATCGATTCATTAGTGCAGTTACCCACGTATGGTGGACAGACAATAACGTGCGTGTTTGAGCACGGTTCAAATCTCAATCTTTTGGATAAAGATTTAAAGAGCCAAGCAAGTGATTCACTCGGCCACCATTTTCAACAAGCAATCGAGTACAAGGAGTTATCAGAGGATGTAGAGTCGTGGCTGGTTGTTTGGCAGCCATATTCATACTTTCAACAAGATGCAAAGTGGGAAACGTCATACTATTGTCCAGGGAAAGGTATTAGTGTCATGTTTATTGTGTACACAAAACATTTTTCCGAATTCAGCGCCTACTACTTGGACTCAAATAATGAAGTGAAGTGTGATCAATTGAAAACATACAGGCCATCAATCGATATTTCAAAAATGCACGAAGATCAAGGGCTATTGAAAAGAATGGAAGGTAAGTCAGTGTCATTACAATTCAATTCCTAAACTCATATTAAAGAGGAGCCAGATGACGAACGCCCTTTAAAAAAACGTAAACATTCAGAATGTAAGTCACACAACACACGAAAGTACTCAACATGTTATTGTAGTGGGTGGTGGAGCGAGTGGAGGTCAGAGTGGTCAGCAGAACCCTCAATGACAATTCAATAGTATACTTTGAAATAAAAGAGGAAGTATGGTCATAATACATCAAATAAAACAAAACATTGGTAGAATTTTTGTGTAATTTAATTCAGAATTGATTCCTAAAATTCTCCACCTGCAAATGTGAGCCGATCATACCTCTTAAAAATCGATTCGTGATGGTTTTGTTATGACTTGAACGCTATAGGAGATTAAAAATCTTCTTGTGTAAAGCCTTTTGGTTGATCAATTTATTTTGATGTGTGATTCAATCAATTTGTTTTTGGTTATTCTTTGGGGAATAATGAACCGGATCTACAAATATAGTAATGAGCATTATGACACCATTTTTTCTGTTTGTGCTAGCTTGACCAACTTCCACCTTATTAGAAACCCTTTGTGTGCTGAAGAGGTATTTATTATAGAGATTACATTGCGAAAATCATTGAAGAAGGAAAAGAGCGCACAGAAAAGAAACAAGAGCAAATGCAACGTTCATATCGCAAAAACAAGCGCATGCGTCTAATGATGAACGAAGAGTGACGACTTACAAAACCTATCCATGAAAAAAGTGATGGATATTAATCTCTTCATATTGTAAAAATAAAGTCTTATGTATTGGTGTTTGTTATTATTATTAGAACAGTTTTGCCATCGCATTTTGGAATTGGAGTTAGATCAAATAAATTCGCAATGACTCGATCTAATTGTATTTTACTCGATCTAATTGAAGTTGACGAAGTAAAATTGGCCAAGACAAAGTCTTTACGTTTAGATTGAGTCATCGCCATATAGGTCTATTATTATAATCATCACCAAAATATTTATTCACGGATAATATGGTTGTGACCGACCCTCCCTTTTGAATAAAAACTTATAAAAATATGTTGTTCGAACACTGATCCTCCCTGCTAATCCTGCTTTTCTGGTTATTGTTCTCTTGAATATCAACGGTTTTGAACTCTCGTCGAAACTTTAACAATTTCTTTGCTCTACAACGGCTACCATCATACCAACTAATATACCATGGTTTGGGGATTGCTTGTATAATGTATGTTTTTTTAGACCACAAGCCCAAACGTCTGATCGGCACCTGAACCTCGGTCCAATAGGGTTGTAGAATTAAAAATACTTGTATGTTAAACTAACACTGAAATAAAAGGTACACAATAACCGAAGAGTTTTTTATTATTTGCTGTTCCTTCCATCATCCAGAAGTATCCTCCACATCATATAAATCACTATCTGTCATATCGTTATTTTTTGATCCAAAATGTACATTAGAATACTGCTTGGCTATTTCATCTCTTCTGGCGAGAAAGCTCACAACTGGGTGCCTTCCTTCTATTATGCCCAACTCTTTATTTAGATTTTCAAAATTCATCATTGCACTTGATCTTAAACTACAGTGTTCATACTTCATAGTTTCAGAATCACAAAAAATAGAAGTCGACTTTGTAAAAGTAACTTCCACTCTGTCGAGGGTTGTTTTTCTACACTCCTTGTGAGACTGAACTTTGAAAAAGAATTCCAAAGATTCACTATTTGGAAGAAGTTTTTCAGAAATCATGTACTTCTCCATCTCTTTCAAACTGTCAAAATTTGCCTTACTTGTACTAAGTGTATAAGATGCCTGATGTTCCACAAGCACCAGTACGTATATGACTTTCTCTTTTTCCTTTCTTACTATGGGAAACAAATTAAATTGATGTAGATCCCTTTCTTTATTTGAGTAGTATAGGTCTTCGACATCTGAATGTATTGCTTTAGACCACCCTCCTTCTAAATTCTCCGTACAGAAATAGTGCCCATGTTGTATAAGCGAACTTTCGAACGATTTGATCCCCCACTCTTTAACATATTCAGTATTGACACCTTGCTCATTCTTGAACTTTTCGGTAAACCTTAAGTAAGCTTTAACAGATTCATAATCATGCGGTGGTGAAGCAATACCTTTGAGCAAAACGTTCATGTTCCTCTCTAAGTTCTTTCCGTTTTTCTTTTTTTGTAACACTGAAGAAAACACTACAACCGTCTGCCTTCAACTAAAGGACAACGATGGAATGTTAATAATTATCATCTCTTTTATCATTCCCTTGTCCACATGTGTTCAAAATTATATTTTATTTTTTACATTAACGACTTTGGATAGAACACTTTACTCTCTCCATGAAGTAACACAACAGTAAATTCTCCATTTTCAATCTTTACACAATCTGTAGGGTAGAACAAATCACACAACAACGTTCCCTCATCATATGGATGATAGGTTACATCATGTTGAACTCTAGCATATGAAGAACCAACATTGGTGGTTGCAATAAAAACTTTTCCGCGAGAGAAGGCATAGAACTCGTCTGAAATATACCTCTCAACATGATCACTCGTCACGATCTCATCAATGTGTGCTTTTCTAAACGCAACCAAAATCTTGAAAAAGTTGTACATTTCGCTGTTGGTATTAAAGTGGTTCCATAATGTCTCTCTATTGTATGGATCGGCTCCTCCATTGAACAACTATTTTTAGTCAACCAAAATATTGTAAAAAAGCACAAACAAACCTGTTCAGAGCCATAATACACGATCGGAATTCCCTTTGAAAACAATTGGAACGTTAAAGCATTTTTGAAATTCGACACATCTGGGAAATCATTCAAGAACCTACTATTATCATGGTTGTCAACAAAAGTACCAAGATGTTCGACATGTTTGAATTGAGATGGTTCAGCATTAAGTACGGAACGAATGTTGTACATGGACTGTCTTTGACCGTAAGATGACTTGATGGAAAAGTATAATGGATAATTTAAAGTTGCGCCAAGAATGTTAGCATAAGGAGCGACATATGCAATGTCTCCGTTCAACACCTCACCAACAACGTAAATGTCGTTGAGCTTTCCTACGAGACATTCCTTCTTAAATTTGGCCCAAAAGTCTTTTGATATGAATGGGATTGTGTCTATGCGAAGTCCGTCAATGTCAAATGTGTTGGTCAACCACACCACGCTGTCCATGATCTTCTTGGACACGAAATCATTTTCTTGATTGAGATCCGGCAGGTCCGCCAATCTGCAGTGCTCGACCTGATATTGGTTGTTATAGTCCACGACCTGACACCTCGAGTGATAGTAAGACTCTTGGTTGAAATCAGATATTTGTCCAAAGTCAGTTCCGATGGGTCCTACGTGATTAAGCACAATGTCTACCATGACATAGATCTAAAAAACAGTTGGTATGAAAATAAAATGATAAAGCTTACGTCTCTTTTGTGGCACTCTGATACTAAATCCTTTAGATCCTGCTCTGTTCCAAAGTGTTGGTTTACTTTGAAAAAGTTGTTCGCCCAGTAACCATGGTACCCTCCTTCTATATTCTGTACAACAGGAGATATCCATATTGCTGTGAAGCCCATGTTTTGAATGTAATCAAGATTATTTTCAATTCCTTTAAAAGTACCGCCCTATTTATATTAGAACGCGTTTTGGCAATGTATTTTCATACACAATAGTTGTGTAAGTCACACGAGTTTCCAGAGGTGGTGCCCTGGGAAAACCTATCTGTTATAATTTGATATATTGTCCTGTGTCTCCATTGCTCAGCGTTCTTCCCCGTAACGTATGCAACGACTGCGAGAAGGGATAGCGAAAGAATGGGGTTCATGTTTTTGATTTGTTGTTAAAAAATTAATCAATATCATGGGTAAATTGGTTGGCATGTCATAATTTGATTTTGGTTGGGTACCGTTACAAAAAGCATCAAAAGAGCACAACTAGCGTTGCAAAATTATATCAGCTGCTCACAGCATGTTTCAAGGTAGCATTTATATACGTCGTGCATGTTAGTACTCGTCACACACATAGTTTACTTTAGTAATGATGTCTTTTTTAAATTTTGTTGGTTCACGTATAACTCACTAGTTTGCGGGATAGCATTTTTGTAATCAACCTTCAAATGTAGTAAAATCCCGAAGATTTGAATGCTCAATTTGATTTCTAAGAATAGTTTCTATTAATATTTTCTAGATACATAAAAAGGAAACCAAATACCACTGTCCCAGAAACAAAAATGAATATAATCGACAAAGTAAAGAATATCGGACAAAATGCGTTCGCCCAGCGCCAGCCAGTGATTGGTAGCGTAGTAGTTCGTCTAATAGAAGGGAATAACATACCTAGCAAAGACGTTTTAAGTAAATCAGACCCCTACTGTGTGTTGACCATGAACGGAGTCAAACACAAATCAAAGCACGTCAACAACAATTCAAATCCAAGATGGGAACAACAATTTACATTCTCCGTTTGCAATCCAGATCTTGACATTTTAAAGATTGAAGTATATGATAAGGACACATTCACCAGAGACGATGAGATCGGACATGCAGATGTACCAATCTCTGGTCTCGTAAGAGGTGTCGCAAAGGACCTGTGGGTACCACTAGAGAAGCAACCAAGAACAAGAATTCACTTGACCCTCACAACATTTGACTTTGGTGCACCCAGCAGCGGAATGCAATGTGGTCAAACACAATCATACGGTCAACCTCAACCTCAACAGCAAATGAATTGTCACATGCCAGTACCTCCCATGCAACAACATGTAGCACCTCGAATGATGCATCAGCAGCAACACTACAATCAACCACAACAGATGCAACAACAACAACAACAACTGTACATGCAACAAACAATGCCAATGCAACAAACAATGCCAATGCAACAACAGCAATACGGCTCAAACATGAGAATGGGAGGATACAATCAGGTTCCAAATCAAATGCCAATGAACAATGGTGGTTACCAGCAGTCGATGCCAGGACAAATGTATCCACAAACTAGTCAACCAATGGTTCCGGGACAGACCATATATCCACAAGGAAACATGGGACCAAATCTCATGGGACCCTCTCACATGGGCGGAATGTACCGTCCAGGTTATTAAATGTAAAATAAAAATGTTTTGAATTGAATTTATTGTTTTTTTGATAAAAGTTCTTTGTATGTAATGGTTTGTTCGTTGTTCTCGCTCACTTTAAAAATACCAACGCTGTCTGGTCCTATAAATGTTTCACACGTCCACGTGCCTCCGTTTGGTAAAATAACGAGAGCGTGCTTATTATCAATGTTTGCTACGATTCCATTCTTATACTCATAAGTTACACGTCCTAAAGCTTCATCTACAAATCTGGTTAATGTTTACTAAATAATCAAACACATACAGTTTTTATCAAAATCTCCCTTGATGATCACATCATTGCGTTTTAACACAGCATTTTTAATTCCCCCGTCTTCGAGTCGTTCACCAGATATAACCAAGTAGGGCCCAAACATGTTTGATGTTGTCAGGAAGCAATACAAAAAAGCAACGACTTTTGCAATCTGGTGCCCTATAGTCCAATCACCGCATGTATAAGCAAACATGAGAAGTTTAATGTTAATGTCAATGCCAAATACATTTATCAAAACTTTGTCTGCATTGAAATATGCATATGACATGAGCAAAGCATTTAAAAAGACGGACAAGCCATTGATTGATACGTTCTTTTTTCTAAATGCGAACTCCCAAAGGAAACATTGAATTGCAACAACAATCACCTGTGTAGTGAGCAGCATACCGCAGTAATTTTTAACACCAAGAGTGTCCTCAAGATTCAGAGTTAGGTAGGCAAACAAAGCAAAAATAAATTTATCTGTATAAGTTTCAGTCCCACTCCCAAAGGCAGAAGTAACGAGGGTGTGTATCCTTCCATTCTTTAATGCACTAAAAGATGCTGTAAAATGTTTTAAGCGCAAGATAGGGGTCTGTGAGAGTGCAACCTGTAGAATAATTGATATTGTTATAAACCAAAATGCAGGGCTTTCAAAAAACTGTTTGGCCATAGGGTGAATTAACAAGGTGGAAAGTAGAAAAAATGCGAGAACCACTGTTGTAAAAAACATTTTCAGCTCGTGTGGTGGAACTACTGCTAATTGCTCTTCGAGTGGCAGATCTTTTTTCTCATTTTTTTGTTCATATTTCGGGTTGTTAGTTATTTTTTGTTTCGTATTCTGTTTTATTATTCCACGAGAAATGAATGTAGTTGTGACTTTTGGTGTACTGTTAACTCTTTTCGAAAGTGTTAAAATAGCACATCGTCCGCACGCTTGTCTTATAAATTGTGAGGACATGGTTGACAACTTACAAACATGAAAACAATCTTAATTTATTACAGAATCGAAAATGACACATCAATACAAAAATGGTCGCTAGGAAATATTTGTTGACCATCACTATCAGTCACACTATTACCACCGGTCACATTAAACGAACCCACTTTGACTCTTCTGTCTGAATAAATGTAATCAATACGTTTGTTATAATTCCCTTCCGTACTAAATGTATTACTTGGACCACACTCACTACCTTCACAAACGCATGCGCTACTATCCCGCAACTCAATGTCACAATATTGTTTATGTAAGTCAAACCATCCATTTTGAAAGAGTGTGCTAATTGTAGGCTCTTCGGGTTCGCTGTTATAATCTCCAACCAAAAGTTTTATATCCGAAACATGTTGCTTTGTGTACGATAAAATCTCTTGAATGTTGACTCTTCTTGAGTGATCTAACAAGGATAAATGTGTAACATAGAAACCAAGATGAATGTTGTTTGGCAGCAAAATATCTCCATACAAGCATATTCTCTGGTGTGACGAGGAGTCTGACATGTTCCTACTCAATAAAATGTACTCTGTGTGGATGATGGGATGTTTGGAAAAGATCGCGACGCCCTCCTCGTGTGCTTTAGCGGATTCAAAGTAGAAGTGTTCTAACCCAAGATAACTCATTGCAGGTTGGAAAGCATAATGTGCATATCCTAATTCACTCAACAATTCCTTTAAAATGTCCACTTGGTGTTTGTGAGGATCCTCTTTACTCTCATCGAGACGAACTTCTTGAAAACCAATAACATCAGGATCTGACTGTCTAATTGTTGATCTTATCATGTTCATTCTCAATTTCCAGCTCCCATGAAAGTTTTGAATGTTATAAGACATGACTGCATATTGGGTTTTAGTAGACTCGCTGCTAATGCTTGAGGGCGAAATCATGCTGGTGATGTATTGTCCTCCGTTTAAGGTATGAGAAAATGTAGAGTGAATTACCTCTTTGTAATTTTGTTGAATTATTAATTTGTAATTCGCTCTCATGAAAGAAGGAGCCATTTCAAACATGTAGTTTTGATTCTGATCCGTAGTAAATGAGTAAAATTCTGAGGGGCTTTTATAGTCGAAAGTATGGTAAGACTTTGTAGCACTAGTTATCGAAATGTTTAAATTTATTTCCCAAGGTAATAGGCAGTGGTCAGATTTGAAATTCTGTAATATCTCAGTTCTATATACCTCCTTCAAAGTTAAAAAAAACAATGTGTATGTGATTTACCTGTAAATAAAGTTTACTCTCATTTCCTGCTGTGAATGATTTCACAAAAACATTTCCGTAAGGACCATATCCAGTCGTTTGAATTTGTTGGAGTGCAGCCCATCCAAGCCTCCCTGGACAATAACCCTTAAGAATCTGATGTTGTAGTTCTGTGAAAATAAAAGGATCGTTGTAGTTATCGGTCAGACTCCTACTGCACAAGTCTACATTGTTGTGTGCCTTTGTGAAAGTGACCAAAACAGCCAACCAAACCAACAAGCACATGTTTTGGAGTTGTAATATTATTAGCATCATCTCATTAATAGCTTTACATTGTGGCGATGTTCGTTCTCATGTTATCCTTCCCAACAAACGAGTTCAATATCCCACAATCAATAACAGTATTTTAACGAAGGGTTATTTATTGAAAAGAATTTGAAGACAAATTTATGCCTGCTTTACATTAGATTTGCTCTTTGTCTACAATCACCTCAACTAGTCCAAGCTCTGTCATGGTATAACATCTTGGGGTGTCGTTGTCATTATTCGATAATGTGATTCTTAGTTCTGACTCTCTTGCCATCGAATTACTAGCTGTGGTTTGATACATCCTTAATGAAGACTTAGAAAATGGTCTGGTACCGAAACTGATACTGACCTTCTTCAGTGCCTTAAACATTGTTGGTGTGCTTGATTTTCTTTTCGCGATAAAAATACTCGCACTCCCGAGATCTCTTTTTATTCTCAAAAACAAACCGATCACATTACAACCCTAAACCGACGGGTTTATTATCGAATATTTATTAATAAAGAGATGTGATCAGTTGAGATTCTCTCTTGTCAATGAGTGGATGGTCGAAGATTCTCAGTTGCGACAGAGGAAACCAACATTTGTGGAATTTACGATCACGACAGGATATGATATTGTACAATCTGCTTAAAGATAGATTTTTATTTATTCTAAGAATCCATCAAGATTGTTGATATCTTCCTCAACACTTGGAGTGGCTTTTTGACTGGTATCTTACTAGAAAAACGCTTAACTACATCCATACTAGTGTAACCAAGTAGACTAGCATAAATAGTAGCTTTACGCTTGTCAGTCATAGGATGTTCGTCAAAATCAAAACCACTCTGGTACAGTGTAAATGGAAGACCCCAGAATTTAAATGAGCCCTTTATAAGTGAACCTGGCAGCAAATTGCTGCGAATCAGTTCATTAATTGATCGCATTGCGTCATATGTGTATGGCAAATTTTTGCGACAATTTAGAAGAACATGGGATTGGTCCTCATGTTGCAAACAACACCTCGGGCATTTGGTGTTGATTAAAATCTGGACCTATCTAGAAACCTTTAATTCCTATAAAACCCATTAAATTCTCACTAGTCCAAGCATTAAGACAGAGGGCAATAGTTATACAAGTTGTCGCAAGTAGGTTTTTCAATACCTCCCTACTTTTAAGAAACTCTTGGATCTTTTAACAGTAGTGGCACTAATAGCAGCATAATCGGCTCCTGCATTGTGCATCATAGTCCTAAAAGAGGGAGACTCAACATGTGTAAATGGGAGGTTGTTCTCAACCACATGACGAACAATATCTGTTCTGAATAGTTGTTCTCTATTCAATGGTTCTGGGCGCTCTTTTGAGTCCTTTTCTAATTTGTGCTTCAAAAATAGTGACGTGCTATATTTCCAGTTGGAGTATCAAGTTTAGCAGTCCAGTTCCAGTGCAAACACTTAATCCTCTCTTCACCGTTACTCGTTTTGAAACTTTCATGATGCTGTCGGACGCAGCTTCTCATATTGCCTTTGTTTGTATTCACATTAGCATTTCAGGATCTGGTTGCTCTGGATGTACCTCTTGCGATTCGTCCTCATTATCACTATTTTCAAATATATATATAGTCTCTTATTGCGTCGTGGGTCTGACATTATTTGTTAGTTATTTATAAATAATTCAAATATTATCCGAATTTAACCATTACAAAATAATCAAATAAATAACAAATACGGATAATTATTTATTCGAATAATTCGAAAATAATCCTTATTTATGCCGAGCCCTATTATTCTTGAAGTCTGGCGATTATATATAGCATGGATTCCAATGTTTGTTTAGATTCTTGATCTTCTTTCTGTAATAAATTGTAATACTTGATTAGTGAACTCAACCGGATTATCTCCCTGTATCGAATGACCAGCATTGTTTATTGTTTTAACCTGTACATTACAACCTGCACCATCTAGAATATTCTTCATACGAACAAAGGATTCTTCTTGTGCAATTTGACTCAACTCTCCTCTCAGGATTAACACATTTTTTGTTTTTGTACTAATTTTGTGTAGTTTTTGCCACATGTTATTCTTCAATATTTCTCCTTGAGTACCTGTGCGTGATACACTGATTTTAGGGTCATACTTCCAAGTCCATTTTCCATCAGGCAGTTGCTTAAGGCTGTGCTCGAGTCGAGACTTCAATGATTCTATTGAGCGATTAGGGTTGTACTTGTGTGCCCATTCTACAAATGCTTCGAATGAGTCAAGAATTTGGCTTTCTTTGACGGCGGCTTGAATTGACTCTGCACCAGTTTGTAGTTGGTCTGGAGTGATATCTACAATAACAATGTGGGTTGGGCATACTTGTAGCTCGCCAATAAGAGAGCTCAGTGTGACGAGTCCACCCAGACTCATACCAATAATGATAATTTCCTCACCACCATATGTATTTGAGATACATTTTATGAGTTCGACCAAGTCTTGCACGTAATCCTCAAGATTATATGTTTCGAAATGGTCGCTGTCGCCGTGACCTCTTAAATCAGGACAGATTAATCTATAGCTCTTTGTTCTTTCAAATAGTTGATCAGAAAAGTCATCCCATGTGTGACATGTTTGATACGAGCCGTGTAGACTGTTGCTGTTAATTATCAGTTATCAGTTCAAAACTAACCATATAATACATGATTTTGGGCTATCTTCACCGGACCAGAAATGTTCTGAATAATGAATATTTTTCCATCCTTCTGCTAAAATGTTCACGTTGTATCGTTCAAGTGGCATCTTTTTGTAACAAAAAAGTGTTGACTAATAAAGATCTGATCAATTTTACGCACAGAGTTTTTATTTAGTTTTTAAAATATTCATTAGGTTGGGCCTTCTTGAAAGCTGGTCTCTCATTTAGTGTATTCAACCATCTTTGAACGTTTGGGTAGTCAGCCTTCTTGAAATATTCTTGGTATTTAGGGTTGAGGAATGTCATGTGTGCCCAACCAAAAGAGGCAATGTCTGCTATGGTTAGTTCGTTACCGACAATAAAGTTCTTGTCTCCAATCTGTTTGTCAAGTACTCCAAACAAACGGGAGGCTTCCTCGGTGTACCTCTTCTTGGCATATGGGACATCCTCTTTAGCGTACACTACGAAATGATTAGCTTGTCCGACCATCTAAGTAAAGTTAATTGTTAGAATAACACCTCTTATACTTACAGGTCCTAAACCTCCGACTTGCCAAAAGACCCATTGCAAAATTTGGTATTTCTCAACAGGGTCTTGGGAAAGAAGCTTTCCAGTTTTCTCAGCCAGATAAACTAAAATTGCACCAGATTCAAACAAAGGTAGCTCCTTTCCTCCTGGACCATCATGATCAACAATGGCTGGAATCTTGTTGTTGGGACTAATCTTCAAGAATTCAGGGGCGAACTGTTCGTTCTTAGAAATGTCGATGGAGTGGGTTTTGTATTCCAACCCCAGTTCCTCAAGGGCGATGCTTGCCTTTATGCCGTTAGGTCCACCATTGTAGAAGGGTAGTGTGTATAGATCGATTGGTTTGCTTGACATTGTTCTTATATTTTTAGTGAATAATATTTTGTTTGACTTTATAATCCTCGAGAGCATGATCGCGGAGTTATGCGGTGTCGGCGCTGAAATTCTCTTACAACATTTATTTTTACATCTGGCATGGTTGACTTTTAATCAAAATCGAACATCAATTGTTGTGTCAAGTACGGCGAATTATGATATGCTAATCAATAACCTCTTGATTTAGATAAAAACTAATTGAAGAACTTCTTTTATTTTAATATTAAACTTAGCACCCTTACCAATGGAGTCCATGATGCTGATCCCTCAGCCATAATTTTCTTTACAAATGATACATCTTTTATTGACTTGCTCTGACTCTCCAGTAAATTCTATAATGTACTAGAGAGTCTCGTTTTTGATTTTTAAGACATATACGCGTGAATTCCATAATTTATTTGATGAGGTCACTCAAGGTAACTTTTACCGACTCGGTCTCATTGTGGAACTTGTCGCATAGGAGATTGAGAGGTAATGCAACAATAACTCAAGTACAGCTATCATTTCTATTAATAATAAAATTTATTACAATAATTTAGCCTCGTTCTTCAATTTGTCATACAGCTCATTAACATCTGCAACTTTACCGCCTCCTTGACGCTTTTGTGGTTCTGTTACTTTGAGTACTTTGATGCGGTTTTCTGTGTCCACGCCCATCTCGCCCATCTTTAAAACTTCAAGTGGTTTCTTCTTTGCAGCCATGATGGCCTTTAGATTTGCAAACCGTGGTTCGTTTAATCTCAAATCGCAACTTACGACAGCAGGTAGTTTAATTTTTAATGTTTCCAAACCTCCGTCAACCTCACGTGTTACCTCCGCAGTACTCTTGTCTTCACTGACATCTATTTTACTTGCAAATGTCGCTTGTTGCCACTTGAGTAACGACGAGAGGATTTGAGGTGTTTGACATGCGTCGTCGTCTATGGCTTGTTTTCCAAGAAGCACCATCTGTGGTTGCTCTTTTTCGACCACTTTCTTTAAAAGTTTTGCGACTGCCAAAGGTTCTACCTCAACATTCTCGTCATGTTGAATGTGAATAGCACGATCTGATCCTTTGGCAAGTGCCGTCCTCAAAATGTCCACTGATTTTTCTGGTCCGATAGATACAGATACTATTTCTGTTGCTACGCCAGCTTCTTTGAGCTTGACACCTGCTTCCAAAGCGATCTCGTCAAATGGATTCATACTCATTTTAACATTATCTTTAACCACGCCAGAAAAATCTGGTTTGACGCGAATGCTAACAGCATAATCTATAACTCTCTTGACTCCAACAAGAATTCTCATCTCTATCTTCTATTTTGATTTGTTCAAGGCAACCAAATCCATCTACATTACAATGAACAAGCTTTTGTTCGCAGGGTACGTCGACATTCCACCCGAAGCGCTATTCACATTGATAGAAATTTTAACAAGTACTTCAAGAAGAAGAACGATGTTATAGATGAGGAAAGTGTACCCACAGATCAATACATACTACAGAATTATAATGGGTATGTGGAGTGCTTAAATTGAGAAACTAAATCATAAGACTGCTGGTATTTGGATTATCTCCGCTTCATTTTCTCTGTCAGAAAAAGAATGAAGTTACAGTGACCAACATTGAATTCTTAAAAGCTGTCAACACAAGCAATAACAAAAGAGACAAGAATATCATAGAACCGGATACTCCAATATGTAAAATATCTTATAAATATAACATGGAGGAGAACATCAAGGTGCTATCTGTCCTGTCGCTCGGTAAAGGGAAACTAATTGAAAACAATTCAAGGCTGCTTAACGAACCAGGAATGCTTCAGCATAAGCCATTGACGATGGGTTTCATTGGCATACTAGATCCTAATTTATTGTTTAACAATCCAAAAGATGTTGATAATTTACTACTAGAGGATCAGGGATTTGTATTAATGGACCAATACTCACTTATATAAATATCATGGTTCTTTTATTGTTCAAAGACTTGTTGTTTTGAAATAATTAACGGATAAATAACTGTTCACACATCTTTAAAAATTGAAGAATCGGAGTATGGACAGCCACAACGACGAAGTATCAACACTTCATGAGTTAATTAAGGAGCATGAAGAAGAAGAGGAGTACACTGTTGTTAACTTCAATCCTCAAAATCCTGTTGGAGTATTTGAGTTCCTTTCCAAGATGATGAAGTATGTCTAAAATTTTTATTTATTAACATTCAAAGAAGCAACACAGGAATATCGAAGCTATAGTCAAGACCAGAAGTTTTACTTCAATTAATTTAGGAATAAACAACTCGACTGTTGACTCACTTGTTGATAATTTAGTTTCAAACACGCGATCCATTTTGATTATGATTACTAGGTTGCAGAACGAAGATGCAGACCCACGTTTATTAGTAACATAACAGACTTTACTACTCAATGAACTCCATAAAGGCGGAAATAATTGAATACATCTGTGAGATTTGAAACACATACGTAATCAGATAGATCGAACTATTGAATACATGAAAGTATTGGTATACTTCTGTGTTTGCAGAGGTTACACATGATTGTATTGTAGAGCTTCAGTATGGCATCGGGTAATAAATACAAGTAGGGGTATGCAAACATTCTTTTCAAAGTATAATGTTTATAGAAGACGCACCATGCTTATTATTGTCATGGTATGATGTTCAGAACTTAATCAACTGCTTTTTAAGGACCTTCTCATCTTTGCTAATAGGCCTCTTGCATTTCCCATTCTAACAAAGAAGCTAGAAAATGTATGAAGAATTGCGAAACCTTGTTTAAAGAAAAGATGGCAACAAACATTCGAAATGCTTGGAGGCACGTCAAGAGAAGAGGCTTCCATCCTATATGCACTGTAATAATGGAGGAGGAGCCACATTCAATCCTGAAAGGTGCTAGTTCATTGCCAGTCCACATTTCAGAATAAGTGGAAGAAGCCGACACAGAAGACATCTTTATCGAGTCTGCTAACAAAAATACTTTCTAAATCACACATTATATTCGACGGGTCTACGGAAGCCTACATCGCATTGACCCCGAAGAAGGGCAAAACACCAGAACAACTCCAAGAGGTAAATGGACACAGACCTTTCGCAGTCCTTATACTGTATAGAATATTTGTATCCGTACCCAACCAAAGACTTACCGATGCGACTGTTAAAGTAATCCCAGATTTGCTATCAATAAAGAATGTTAGTTTGATTAATAGACCTATATGGCGATGACTTAGTCTAAACGTTTAGAAAACTACATTAGGCAACTACAAGATGAAACACCTTATCCCAAGAACCAGAACGCTGCAGGCAGGAGTTGGATGTACCAAACTTGCATGGAGTTCGGTTATTATCAAAGTATTTGATTGTGTTTTTAATCATTCTAATCAACAATAGACGCCGTTGGCAGAGACCAACCATTCAGCAAATACATTTCACTACCTTGGTTCTTGAATCAGTGTGAGCAATTGTTTGGAGTGAAGAACGTTGACTGGACAAATCAGTATTATGGACAGTTGGACATCAAAGCAACAAACACAATATTTGCAAACGGAAACATTGACCCATGTGAGTCATTTACTTTTACTGATCTAACRTTGATTAGGGCACAAACTGGGTTTACTCAAGGGCGGTTATGTAGATTCCAACAATGTTTTCTTCATGAATGGAACTGCTCACTGTGCTGACCTTTATGCTCCTCGTGACACCGATTTGGAATCATTGAAGAACACAAGAGCAAGAACTTTAGAATTATTCGAAAAGTGGTTGTGAGTGTTAAACAAATAAATTATATCTTTCTTATCACCACATCATTGTCCAACATTTGAACTGTGTCACAGTTTAATATCGCAATTAAATAAAGTTTTTGTAGATTTGAAGTTCGAAATTACTTTCCAAAAATGCCAACAGGCCCAAGCCTATAATTAAATAAATAATTAAGAAAATAATTAGCTAATTATTTTCTAAGACAATTATTGGTTTATTTTAGTATACTAATTTGAAGGTAATGATTTCGTGTGGTATAAAATGGCTAGAATGAATCATTTTGAACACAAAACAAAACAAAAGTAATCATGTAGTTCAAAGCATTGATCGTTTCTCTGTTGTGCATTGAGATACTATCTCTTATGTACAAGAACTATGCATCCGCACTCATAGCAATAGTTGCGATAACCAATGTATAGACAACACAAGACACAGCAACATCCTTTTCAACGCTAGGCACAATTACATGAGACTAATCGAAGCATTAGAGGACCGAACAAGAGACACAGTCATCCATCTAAAGCATCATTGGTACTGTATGTTAGACAGCGCATCCCACTCTTATTCAGAGAAGATTGAGTTATTGAACAAATAATTGAGAAGAGAGAAAGCAATAGTAGAGAGATGACAGCTGAACTAGAGTCAAGAATGAGTTACTCGGAAATAGATGAGCCAACAAGTTGAGACGCAGTTGTCAGGAAGAGAAGAGATCAAACCTTACCCAAAATTAACATCTGGTAGAATGTACAGACCGATTCCTTGAGGGGATGAGGTGTTCGAACGTGTACAGAGCCACTTCGTTGCACTACTTTAGTGTATTTGAAGTAAAGAGGTGTTTTAAATCGACTGTCTCGGTTATAGCTAGAGCCTTACCACAAAGCGTAAGGCATTCAAATCTAGCGTAATCACCCGGAGGGTATTCATATTCGACTGGGTAAAAGAGGCGAGTTGTGGGTCGTTATCAGTTGGTTCTGGACATCGACTTGTTTGTTATGTCACCTTAGGTGAGAGCATTCAAGGCTATTACCAACAGTCCTCTGTTGAAAGAGCAAGGACTAGGGATGAATGCGAGATTGGCCCCTCGCATTACAAGCCCAATGATAATGTCAAGGTTTGATAGAAGCAAGGCGGAGTAGGAGAAGGGTGTGGTACCACAATAAAATTTCTTTTAACTAAATCTGAATAAATTTCTAGGTATGTACTTCTACCAAACGGCGATTTATATTCCTGCACAATTATCCACATAATTGATAGTTGGTGTCTGGTTCGTTGATGTTGTTACTCTCCCAAACGTTGGCGAGGTATATTTTTGATGTTCCTCGATGAAAGTTTTGATACTTACCTAAATGGCGTCAGATTAATTATTCATGTATCACAACTTTGTCATACAGCTTAACCGCACAAAAGGAAGAAGAGTATGCACTTGATTTTGTGACAAAAAACGTAAGACATTCTGCATTCGTTTTAATATGTTGGCGTTAACAATAGATTTCAGAACGTTCTCATGGTTGCGTGCTAAAAATGTCACCTAATTACAATATAGAATGAAAGGTTGATCAGGTACACCGTTCTTCTACAAACCGATGTGTAAGAGTATGCAAGCAGCCTCTTAGATTATCTGCTCTACCGTTATATTCATCCAGAAAATATGTGTCAATTGATAAGGATATACTTCGTCCAAAGGTAATAGACTAATTATCTATTGCGTAACAAATTCAGAAGATGTATATTGCGGAAATTGAAGAAACTGAAGACCATCCTAAATTAGAGAAAAAGCCACAAGAAATCATTTTGGAACAAGAACGACACTTCGCAGCATTCTTACTTCAATCGAAGCAGATCCTAAAGATCTAGAACTCCGCCATGGTCCTCTAAAAACTGTTCTTGACGACCAGACAGGTCTATCTCACATTTCCATCCTCTTGCCTGGCTCAATAACATTACTCTAGTTGACACACCAGGAACCAACGCAATCAAAAAACATCAAGTAAGTAACCATCCAACAATTCCCTCAACATCAATAGGAAGTAACAGAACATTTTGTTCCCAGAAGTGATTTAGTAGTCTTCATTACCAGTGCAGAGAGACCATTTAGCGAAAGCGAGCATGAGTTCTTGGACAGAATCAAGCAATGGGGGAAGAAAATACTAGTAGTGATTAACAAGTATGACCTGCTTTAGAAGGACCAAGAGAGACAAGAAGTAGAAAAGTTCGTTAGGGATGGAATCATAAAAATGTTGGGTTTTGAACCACTCATCTTTTGTGTCAGTTCAAGAGAAGCCTTAAATGAAAAGACGTCACATGATCCATTCGACCAATCAAACAACAAACCTTCACAAAACCAACACTTGTAGGATTCCTGGAAAGCCATGGAAAATCACATTTTTGATACATTAAACTCTATAGAACGTGTCAAACTCAAGTTAGAGAATCCTCTCGGTGTGGCCAATAACATGCTTGGAAGATACCATAGTTTCGTTGCACAAAGAATTGACCTTCTCAGAGGTGACCGCTCCACTTTGCATAACATTGATCGCAGTTTGGAAGAATTCTCAGTACGTGTCATTCATCATTCATTTTTACTAACACTGAACAGACCAACATGAAGAAGGAATTTGAACTACAACAAAACCGTTTGGATGGAATCATTTACGCACTCACAGAGAGCCAATCTCTTCTTTGACGAATACATTACATTAAGCAACGTCACAAACATCATCAACAAGGATGTAGTGTCTCAGAAATTCCAAAAGCAAGTGATCGGAGATTTAAGTACCAAAATAGAAACACACATTAGCGAAGTCATCGACTGGATGTTAGATCGCAAGTACAAACACTGGAAAGCAGTCACGGACTACGTGAATGTTGAGTACAATAAATTTAAGGAACAAAACAACAAGATTGAACAGATTAAGAGTAACATTGAAAAATTGAAAATGTTAATTGAGGCACTTGATAAATAAAAATGTGTTTTTTAATTTTGAGATTATTTTTTCTTTTCTATCCAAAATCTTGTCCTATCCCAGAGATCTTCTGGATCTTCGCTCTCGTCGTCAAAGCTTTCAATGGGAACAGGTTCGGATTCTGCAGTGATGACTGTTGCTGTGTCATTGCCGGATACAACAGCATTTGCTACCAAATAAGATGGCAGTCGGAAAGTCATCAAGGAAATATTTTTTCAAATTGTAAGAGTTTGGACGTAAGGTGGGCAAGCGATCATATAAATGTGTATCAGCAAATCCTGGATATATGAAATTGGTGCTCAAAAAGCCATCATTGTCCCTGTATTCTTCTAAAACTTTGACTAGTTGTTTGGTGTACAGTGCCATGGCTAATTTTGAACTGAAGTAGTTACACCTTGGTTCGTAAATTTCTTCACTGTTCCAATAAACTTCTTCATTGACGAACTTGGTGGTGTAGTTTTTCATGTTGGCTAGCCTTGTGAATCTCAAATCGGTCAAGTTAATAACGCGTACATCATGGTTTTTTTTGTCTTGTCTGCACTATCAATCATTTGATCTACTAACGAGTTGGTAAGCAGGAATGGACTCAAATAGTTCACTTGAAAGTTGGTTTCGTACCCGTTTATCGTGTGCATAAACTTGTCGTTTAATACACCAGCATTGTTAATTAAATAATGTAATTTATCATGTTTTTTTTGAAATTCTGAAACAAATGTGTTCACAGAGTTGAATGACAAGAGATTGAGTTTGATCAATTCCACATCCGAGTCAGGGTAGTCTTTGTATATGGATTTTAACGCTTCATATCCCTTTTCAGAGTCCCTGAATGTACCAACAACTTTGGCACCTGATTTTGCAAACCTTTTTACAGTTTCAAAACCAATGCCCCCAATCAGCTCCAGTGGTCAAGACTACCCGTCCTTTCATATCCAATTTATCTATGTATCTCTGAACAACTCATTCTTTTTGGTAGAGACCAACCGTTGTATAGATTTCAAAAAACTCTGCCCCTTCATCGATGTGTATTTTATTGTAAGCAGGAATGCCATATGGATCTTGCATCAATTCTTGGCGACATCCAATTATGCTTTGGTACTATCAATACTATCAATCTACAAAACACATATGTTTGAACAAAAGAATTTTATATGCGAAAGAACTTTACACAGCCTGGATAAGAGCATTGGGTGTCTTTCCTTTAGGTTCGAGTCTACCTTGTTTATCTGTGATTGCTCCCTTCTTTGCTTTTTCAATAACAAACTTATAGGCTTCATCCACGCTCTTGAATTTATTTCTTTGGTAAGCCTGTGCCAACACGCCGACCACATGTGGACATGACATCGATGTACCGGACATGGTTTCGTATTCTTTGGGACCCCTGTTTGATGTTGATTTAATATCGACGCCAGGTGCTATGATTTCCACACATTCTCCGAAGTCACTAAATGACGCGAGTTTAAAATGTTCGTCATTTGCCGCTACGGTGAGTACGAACGGAAACTTCGCGGGAAATGTTCTACAAGCATCATCATCAGTATTACCGGCTGCGGCTACCAATGCTACTCCATTCTCTGTCAAAATCTTCATGGGCTCTTCCATTTCTGGGTAGGGAAATCCAAAACTCATGTTGACGATGGATGGACGGCCGCTACTTTTATGTGATTTTAGAATAAAGTCAAGTGCGGATATGATTATAGCGGTTGTAGGTTGACCGGTGGCACCACCTATTCTCACTGCAATCAGGTTGCATTTTTTTGCTACTCCGTATGTTTTGGAGCCTATTGTACCTGCAATGTGTGTGCCATGCCCAAGGTCATCAACTTTGCGGCCTCCAGGAGAAAAATCTGCTCCCCAGCGCGCACGTCCCTCAAAATCAGCATGCTCGACTAGAATACCTGTATCCAAGATGTAAGCATCAACACCTTCTCCATCTCCTTCATAATTGTACGTTTGGTCTACTACTCCGTCCAGCATGTCCAAGTTATAGGTTGCATTGAACTGTTTTGAACGCTCATGCAAATTGACATCTCTCTTTACTACTCCTTTACCAATAACAACAGGCAGCGAGAACGATCTACAGAGTGTCAGAATTATCATAAAGAAGTTCTCACTTTGATGTTTCGACCTTTAATACCTCAGCACTTCGGAGTAGATGGTCACTGTTGATAGAATTTGAACCTAACTCAACAATGTAACCTCGATATTTAGGTCCAAAGTCAAAATCTCTCTTCACAACAACTGAGTTCTCAGGACCAAACTTATGGGATAGTTCGGCACCGGGCTTAAGAACAACAATGTACTCTTTGCCTTCACATAGGCAAGTGGCTATTAGAGCAAACAGCAACACTATTCTCATAGCTTAAAATACGTTATTACTGGTTAAACAGCTAAACTCAAGTCAATCACAACATTGATAGTATTTTGTAATGGTCATCACGCGACAGGGACTACAGCACAGACCTATATGGCGATGACTTAGTCTAAACGTTTAGACTTCGTTGAGTTCAACTAGATGAAGTTGGGTGGAAATAGTGATAGGTTGACCATGTGAAGTATCTCTCTAATCTAGGGAAGTCATAAGCAGCACTACGCCGGCCCAACGGGACGGCTATGGTAAAGTAAGTACAGAAGGTAAGAACGTTATGCTTCGTAAAGCACGCCTTTATGCTTAGGACTACAAAAAGCACGACGTTATTTGAAGAAGTTCGAGCAGCGGTTGACATTGAAAGACAGCGTGACATTGACGCAATTATAGAGAATGCTGAGCGACAGGAAGAAGAAGAAAATGCTTTCTTTAACAAGATCAAGAATGGAAGGCATGGTGATAATGGAGTTAAAGCTTTAACTGGGTTTTATCCTAATGAAGTGAGGGAGTTGTATGCAGTTGTTGAAGCAAAACTGAGAGCATTGTCAACTAGGGGTCTATTGGTATGCCACGGGGAGACAACAACTGGGCCTTAAGAAACTCTCTTCAAAAATAAACCAGATATTGTGTTAACTTGTTATTAATACAAATATGTCATGTGTCATTATTATCACAAGCCAATATAAATAAGACAATTTTGGTAGATTACTGAAATAACGAACCTATTTGTGCCTGTGGACTAATAATCTGATCCAGGATTAGTGAAAAAGAAACCGCCTCTGGAAGAGTTTGAGAGCACTAATCACAAAAACTTTAAAACCTCCTTAACAGTATTAGAGCTAACCAGGAAGATCAGAATCTAATTTAATGGTCTTTTTATGCAGTGGTGACGGGAGGAAAGAGGGTTTTCAAATTAACGTTCTTGGTTGATTAAGGTTTTAAGGTGACGTCACAAAAAGTATAACCATGTAGGCTTAATTAAAACAATCTTATTCTGCACCTCAACTTTGAAATTTTATGTATCCTTTTCCTTTCAGAACTTCGTTTGTGTCATGAATCATTACAATGCAACAGTCCAATCAAGGAATTTTCTGGATCGATGAGAAATCGCATTGCGAAAAATAACAGCAGACCCGCAAGAGAGTGATACACCTTTTGACAAGTATCTCAACGATTTGTTTTTATAGTCACAATCGTTAAACTACAACTACGCCTACACAGCACTTAAACCCTTTTAAAAACATAAAACAAAGCATTGTAAATATATAATGAGTCAAAGATCAGTAACGCAAACGACGACTAACGCAGTTGCCCAGCAAGCACAACCTACCACTAGACCTCAAGGAACAACACAGCCTAATCTAAATAATGATCAGAGCGGAAACAAATCACAAACATCGCAACAGAACGGAGGAGGTAGAGGAGGATATAACAATACACGAGGAGGACCAAGAAGGTACAACAATAGTGCAGGAAGGGGCG
>JAOPGA020001149.1:0-16899 GCA_026419775.2 Acrasis kona | reverse complement strand
AAAGTGCCTATATGCTCAACGACAGTTGACTTCGATTTTTTCGCCTTTAATTTCCTGATTGAAGTATTAGAGACTACTGGCTTAGGCTCTGTAGAGTCGATCTCAGTAGGAACTTGATCTACATCACAACGTTCTCCTCCGTTTGACTCATCCTGGGCATCCTCAATGTGGTCACCTGTATTGTCAACATCACCCCAATCTGCACCTCCAAATGTATTATCTTCATCATGATGGTCGGAACCCTCATTCTCCTCCACCACAGCCTCATCTGTCTCATCCTCAATTGAGTTAGAGTTAGGATTAATCGGCTCCACAGTACGAGCACTACCTATTTTCCGAGGGCGTTTTGTGGCCTTCTTTCGTGGTGCACCTGGTTTGTGGGCAACAGCAAATACCTTCTCTTTGTATTCTGGATTTGTTGTTCCGTATGGTATAATGTACGTAGAGGATGAGCCTACCGCATCATTGTTGCCATGGATGAAAAGTGTGGCAGCTGTGAGGATATCAGATGGATCTGAAGTTTTCTCGGTCAACGGAATAGCACAATTTGTCCGACGAAGAATATAAATGTAACAAGCAAATATTTTCTTACAAATTTTGCCCTTAAATAGACAATAATTACAGGGACAAGGACGACCAACTTTACGTAGAGACAAACGCTCCATTACTTTTCTCGACTCTGAGTATACATCAAAAAAGAGATTTTCCCAATCAACAAGAGCAAACTTGGATTCACCACCATCAACAAGAGCAAATCCGGACTTCTTTCGTTTCTCAAGGTCCCATTCGGTACTGCTCTTCCTGGATACAGTAAACCGTTCCTTGTACATGTTCCCCTTCATCAAGTTAACAGCAAAATCGAATGTCTCATCATATCGTTGGTTCTTGTTTCCTTGCAATAAATATGTCCAATTCTTATAAACCGCCTCTATAAAATTATTCACCCAACAAAGCCCTAAAAACTGTTAAAATTATAAATAGTATATACATACCGTAGTTGCACCTCCTACCAATTGAAGTCCAGTGTCTGAAGAATGGCTCTTCACAATCCTTGCGTGGGACGTGCCATGTTTGGTCAAAGTATTGCTCACAGAACCACTTGTACTTTTCCTTCAAGGTTTTATACAGCTCCATGTACTCCTCGTCTGTTGTACTGGACCTCATTGCAAGAAGAAGTCCAAGAACCCCCGCAATGTCTTCTTTCGGAGAATTCTTGTCAAGCCACTCATTCCAAGATTTTCGAAGATGGAAAGCACAAATTACATAAAATACCTTCAAAATGCCCATGGCTTTCACCTCCGCAGCTCCATCATCTATCATAACCGACACAGTATCCAGCCAGTTTTTGACACTCATTCCATTAAGATACTTGTTGATTGTTTGGAACAAAAGAACAATGTTTTTGTGGTTCACTTTGTTCATTATAACCACAAAAGGACTCGGCACTTTCTCTGTGGGTTCATGGTTGTTATAGCTTGAAGCGCAATGTTAGAGGCCACTCTATCAAAGGCAAGTTTGAATACGGAATCAAATCCAACATAATCAAGAATGGTGCTAGAACACTGACGGATAACTTGAGTATTGGCTAATATTATAAGCATGTCTTCTGGATCTTGCTCAAACAATGAAGTTCCATCACTTAACTCCAATATAACTTCAACTCCTCCCTCATTGGTGAAGTTTCTAATCTTGGTCATTATGTTTTCATAATGTTCCATGTATGAGCCAAAATTTCTAACTTTGAGGTATGCTCTCCTTGATATTATTTTCTGGGTCGATGCATCTAGAGCAGTATTCAAAGAGTCAGTCCCTGTTCTCTTGTTTATTGTTGTTAGAAGTTGTTGGGTTTGTGTGGGAGTGAGGTTGCAACAGTTATCAATAAGATCTCTTATATCACTGCGCAGTCCGTAATATTCATCAGATGGTGCAAACTCACTCCCATGGCGTCCTTTTACGTGGATTTGGGCCTCATTCAAGTTTTTGAACACAACCTTGACACCAAAATTACAATCACCTTTGCTTTTGCATAACGGAGTACCACACTTATACCTCTGTTCGCATAAAAATACACTTGTCATCTGTTTTGAGTTGATCAACAAGTGCTTTTCCATCATCATCAATAACGTATTCCTGTACTCCTTTATTGAATAAACTGCGTGCATTAAACCTTGGGTTAAGGTTTTTTATCTGAGCACATGCAGCAGCACTCTTATGTACAAGTAATTTGCATTTTAAAACACTGTGACGTTGATAGTGCAGTTGTATGTCTTTTGGAGTAGGATAACATTGATCAAGGAGAACAAAATCCTTCCCATAGTCTTTGTTCTCATATGGCGTTGTTATTGGTTGTTGTGGTGGTAGCATCCGTTGCTGTGTTGCTCTTGTAGGTTGTGGTGGTGTGGCCTCTTCCAAATTTATTACTAAATTTGGAGTAGATTGTGGAGATGTTGTCGATGTGTTGCTATGTTGTTGGAATTGCTCAAAAAGTTTGATGAGAGCAAACCTCTTTATACCAAAGTATTTACGAGCGTCATCCACCGTTGCTTTCATAAAATCTTTGTCAGAGACTTCAAAATCTAGTAATTGTTTGGTAATCTCTTGTTTCTCTTCCTCTCTTACGATCTCTTTATTATCATGAACATACTGGAAGAATGACTGAGCGATAGCAACGGCAGATGACATTTTTTGGTTGATCTTAATTTGGCGGTATCACATGGTGGACAAAAATTATAAAACAGCTGTAAAGTAGTTCATTATGTAGGAAAAACAGTTCTGAGTCTGAATATGAAGAAAAAAGTTGAAATAGACCAATATTTATTGAGATATCTAGCTTTCCAGATGGTTTTCCAGATGGTAAACCAGGACCCTTCCAGATTTATAATTTTTGCACCATACAGATAACTATAATGGCTGGGAACAAAAGGATTTTGCTGGTAGGAATGCTGCTTATGATGAGAAAAAGCAAGGCCATAAAGACATTCCTGAAGATGCAACATTGTTGATTGTGATTGATCATCTTTGGACTAAAGAAATAAAGAACTATATTCATTAAGAGACAAATATTTATCTCTTATATTCAGAAATCCACAAAGAATATAATATTCAAATATCTATATTTGTCAAAATTTTTAATTTAGTAAAGAGTTCCTCCGAAAAGCCAACGCCACTATTTTTTTCAATCACAGAATGAACAGAGTTCTTGTTTATAAGAAAATGTTGTATGTACTGACAGAAGGATAATAACAGTGTATTTTTTTTTTGTTCATCTCGCGGAAGTATGTATACTTCTTGGTATTTTTCGGTTCAAACATAGGGTTGAGTAGTCATATAACACTATACTGATGCTAAATAATGTCACTTATTTTTGTGGACCGAAAAGAGTTAATTTGGTTAGTTTAGAATTAGAAATTACTTTTTGTTAACACAAATGTTTGTATTAATAATACATTCATATATTGTACATCATTGGTAAATTGGTTTGGAAACATACTTTTGGTTAAACTGAAGAGAAGCCGGAATATAAATAGAAAACACTTTGGTTAGAACGAACATTCCCTGTCACTTTGGGTAGAACGATCATTACTTTAACGATTTAGTTAGACCAAACATTACTTTAACGCTTTGATTGGAACAAACATTACCATAACACTTTGGTTAGACCAAAAAGAAACAGAAAAAAGAATTTTATATTATGGTTGGAGATGACCTTATTTTAGAGACCTGGAAATGGTTGGAAACTAATGTTGATAGTTTTTTTATTCCTTCACTCGTTTACAAAGATTCTCACTCTTTTGTCACTCGCTCCGCTCGTTCCTCACTCGTTTGAATCTTTGTAAACGAGTAAGGGAATAAAAAAACTTTGTCTATTTCGATCAAATATTACAAATATAGGAGACAAGCATTGACAATGACCGATAGACAAAACATCCATGAAGAGTACCTAGCCAACAACTGTGTGCATATCCCACGTGGTGCAATATACAGTGACACAGAGGCAATTAAAGACAAAGCGTACAATGAAGTTGTAAATATCCGTGGAGGTGATGCAACTGAGCAAAGAAAAAATACTGGACCAGAGCACTTCTATGGGACAAATGATAATAGACCATTAGTTTCACCAGCTAAAGATGGTAGGCCAACCAAGAAGCAGAAAATGCTCGAGAAGTTGGATAATGTTTCAGAAGTTGAGAAAACCAACTTTAAGGCTACAACTCTGCCCACTGGGATCAATGAAAAAACCCAGAAATTGTACAATAGCAACAATGAGTTGTGGACTAAATTTATTGCTACATTCAACATAACCGGGGACAATATTTATACATCTGATAGTGTTGCTAGGTATATGGACTGGCTCAAGAAAGCGGGGGTCGATAACACAAGTTCATACCATTCTTCGTTGAACAATCTTTTCCTTACTACAATTGGGAAAACAATCCAGCAACTTCCAGGAGCAGCGAGTGTTTCAAAAAATCCTTTGGATGCACAAAAAAACAAACAACCCACAGAAAGCAGAAACTATACCTGCTGAACTTATTTTTTATGTGCTAACTCATTATCCGGAGGATGATGAGCATATTTCAGATAAGGTTGTTTTTTTGATGCTTATTCTAATAGGATTTAGAAGGAAGGAGGTTGCGCTGCTTAGATTTGAGCAAATCACAATTGACGAGGTGAAAAAGGTTATCAACATTCATCTGAATGCGACAAAAACAGGCCAGGCAGATGGTGTTCTTAATGCAATGCAAGACTCGCCAGAAATATGTCCATATCGCATATTTATGGAATATCGTCGGAGATGTATGCGTGATGCTCAAGAGACGATTGTAAATGATAGTTTGGTTGGCAGGGTGTTCAGGCATGCGAAAAAAAGGAAGGGTATTGTTTACTTTAGCGAAAAGTCACCAATTGGAGAAAATACTATTGCCGAGATTTTCAAACGTGTACTATTAAAGTACAAACACATGCTACCGGAAGATGTTTTGTGGGAGATTGATAATGGTATCCCCACAAATGAAAGAAAACACCGGTACACAAAACCACGTGTTGGTTTGGATAGGTACACATCACACACGGGGAAAAGGTCACTGGGCACTTTGATGGCTGAGAATGGATTTCAAGCTAGTCAAATTCAAACAATGTTACGCCACAAAAACATGAATACTTTGCAGGAGTACATTGACAAGAGTACATCCAACATTCAAAGTACGTCAAAGTTGGTAAATAATGTCCTGGAAAAATTGAAACCAACAACCCCCAATGTTGCCACAACAAAACAGCTTGCGGTGAGAGTGGATCCAGAAGAGGAATATGATAGCCCAGATGTTGATGTTGAGGATGTAGCTCATGAGGAAGAGGTTTGAAGGACAAGTGGTGGTTTGTCCAAGCAGATGGTGTTCAAAAACTGTACTTTCAACAATGTTGCGGAGGGCTTCTAAACTTTTTATTTGTGTTCCGCGGAGCGTTGCAAAAAAGACCGCACAGTCAAATCGAAGGTTTGATAACTAAATTGATTCCTAAATAAGGTGAAAAAGCTCTGCAGAGAAGAAGACAATGAAATAAATTACCTGCATTGGAATGGCTGTACTATAAACAGTCCGGGAGGCAACAGGTATATGTACTATTGATTCTTTTGTTGTGACGTTAAAAATAATAATATTCAATTAATGAAAATGTTTTTATTTTTTTTAGACAGGTTTTGAGCGGCGCTTGCGATTGCATTTACTAAGTTTCTCTTCTAGAGGCTTGTCACAATGTTCATGTACACTCTTGATGAGTTCAACATCATGCTCAGTCAGAAGTACTGGATATCTGTCAAGTTTCTTAACATTTACTAATTTGCTATGAATGGGGTTTAGTCTTCGATTTAGAAGTCCAGTAGTTGCGTTGGATTCAACAGTACCGATTAATGTTTGAAGGTTTTCATTTGAATAATATGTTGCGTCAAGATTCTCAATTAGACTAGCTGCTTTGTCTATATTGGATTGCTTATTAAATACAAGATGTCTTTTGAGATCCAATTGATAACTCAAATACTCAAAATGTTGTCGGGGGTTTAATTTTTTTAGAAAACAGGGATAAGCCTGAAAGTTTATTGGTAGTTTTACAACCCCCGTCAATAGTTATTGATGAGTTACCTTACACAAAAATTATATATACAAATCACTGAGAAGGTGATTGCTCGTGTTCACAGTTTGCCTTGTAAGCACATCGAGCGGTCCAAATGGAACGGGAAGTTTCCATGAGTATTGTAGAGATTTTTTGGAGTACAGAGAGAGGCTTGAGAACTCTAAAGTGCTTGATGAATCGCTTGAAAGTGTCCATACTAACATATCCTAGCATACTAGCATAAATGGTCCTCTTCCAATCTTCTGGCAACTCTGACATTTCTTCGCTTCCTTCAATTCCATGCTGCGTCAATTAATATGGCGCTCCCCAAAATTTAAAAATGCCTCAAATAACAAAGCCAGGTTTCAGATTATCCTGGATAACCTTATTGATTCAACCATCGCATCATGTAATTTAGTTTTATTATAGCGACAGTCAAGAAGCAAATGTTGCTGGTCCTCATGTGATGAATCACACCGAGGACATTTGGTGTCATAATTTGGATTGTTGCTCCAGTAACGCATCTTTGACAGAGTGCAAAGCTGGTTTGTCGGGGGTTTAATTGAGATTTGTCATAGTTGATTGTGAAGTTGTAGGACTCTAAGTTCTTAATGAGAAGATCTCTGCGTTCAATTACTTCCTCACAAGTCTTGCCACCTACCAGGAAATCATCAATCTGAACTAACATAGATGAATGCATCTTCTTGGCGATGATATTGGTCAAGGAAGCACATGCTTCACAATGATACAAATACAACCTTTTGATTTAAATTCCATTTGAAGACCCATGATATGTTTTAACTGAGATTGTTCAGTTTTACTTAATATACCATCAATGACCATCTTTTGAAGAATTTCTTTGACCTCTATAATATTTTTTCAGCAATATGATTTTCTGTTGAATTAATAGTGATTTTATGGTTAATTGAATAGGCGACTCCAGAAGTGACTGTATCATCAATAGATTATGGAAATATTTTCTATATAGAACAATCAAATATGAATACGATTTTATTGAATGACCTTTTGCTTCTTGTGGTTAGGTTCCTTCACATAATAATGTTTGACGTAGTCCATCAATTTTGCCACGCGTTGCCTATCCAAAAAATAGGCATGGTAGGGATCTTCAGACCTCTGGTGCTCCCAAGTAGCAAAGGCGATGACAATTCTTTGATGGGACCTTCCATCGAGTTTGGCCCTCTTGCCCAACATGTCTTCCAACTTGAGGTACACCGTCTGATCTTCATCCTTTTTGTGACGCTCAATTAGTTTATCAAGGCGGCACAATTCCCCTGGGCCTGGCAGATACTTGATGGCGAATGCCCTGTCTTTGTCAGACATGTTGGACCTTTGGTAAGGACCGTTGTATACACGTTTCTTCTTGAAGGACAATAGTTCCATGATAGTCTTTTGGGTATGCTTGAGGGCTTCAAACCTGGTGTTAACCAGATTGAGGGTCTCTTGAATCTTTGAAATGCTGGTAACAGCAGTTTGGACAGAGGTAATGAATTTTGGAGTGATAATAGCCATGATAAGTGGTTGTGTGTTTTTGTGTTGTTGTAGGTTATTGTTTATTTTTCATGAAATATCTTTATATAGTAGAGATAATTTACCAAATGGAGTTGTTAATTGCAGTTATTTAGGAGTTTGTTAGGAGTTGAAATGTCCACAATTAGACATTAATTAGACTATTTTTAGTTTCAGTTATTTGATATTATATTTCCATAGGACTAATATTATTTACCCTCTACGATAAGTGATGATGGAGGACTAACGTCATTGATGTAAAAGTTATTTAGTCCCATTTTGCAAATTTATCCGCTGCTTCATTTCCAGGAATGTTGGCGTGGGCCTGGACATAAAAGAACTCGCAGCTAGCAAAACGATTCTTCTCTGTAACAATARCAGAGAGAAGCTGATTGTCACATACACGAAGCTTTTCTTCTATGGAAGTCAATTTTGAGAAGCTATGAACTGCTTCAATACCGGAGAGGCAGTCAGTCATAACAGTGACATTTTGACTGTCTCTAGAGCGCCTTAAATGGTGCATGTCTCGGCATTTTGGGACTATGGAAATAGAACGGGAGCACAAAAATACAATACCAAAAATATCAATTACAACCTCACTCTCATAAACGAGGTCACCCAAAAGTCTAGCAGGATTAAATGCACACTTTCAGAACTTAACAAAGGCTATGCTGTTCTATGTTGAAGCTTTTTACTGTATAATTAGTTTTTAACAAGCCTTAAAGTGATTAAGAAGTAAACATTGATATTCTTTGGTAAAATTACAGTCACAAAATAGCTGCTGCATCAGTTTTTAAAAAGCTATCAACACCAACCCTATTATATCACAAAAAATAAAGAGGACCACAAAAAAGCAAAATAAGCTTTCTCACTCAATAATATGTTTATTAAAATTCTGACTTAAAAGTAAAGTTAAAATGATAGGGATAAAAGCTCTAAATATATATAATTAAGTGTTTTAACCTGTTAAAATTAATTTTGACCCAATCCCAAATTTTTTAATTTTTAATTTTTCTTAAGATAGTATGCTTAAAAACCTCAAATCTTTGTATCAGGATTCCTTAATCAACTCTCAATAGTTCAAAGGTGATGTTAAAATGCTAGGTTTGGATGTACTTGTAGATACGTTGATTACCCTTCTATTAACAAGACTGTATTAAACAACTCGCTTGAACTTCCTTACAGACTTTAAACTCATCAATAACCATTGACAGAGGTTGTAAAACTACCAATAAACTATCAGGCTTATCCCTGTTTTCAATAAAAATGTCAATAAAGAATTCAGATAGAAGGAATGTAGGAGCCTAACTCTAGAGAGATTTATAAGATTGTTTCATGGAGTTGTTTATCATTGTTTACATCTCTTCCATATGAGTACAGTGTCTTGAAAAGGTCATCATTTTGTTTGAGAAGAATCCTTTCAACTGAACGGGCGCGGTAGCGGATGTCCCACCAGGATTTCAGACAGGAAAGGGATTCCCAGTCTCAAACATTCTGTTTTCAAGTAGTTCATCAACCTAGATGAGTAGTGTTTATCCAGGAACTGCATAATTTTTGCTTTCTTCTTCACTGTATGGATACGGTTAGAGCACCTTAGGGATAGGATCAATCTGGATATCTTATCCCATCCGCTGCAATTATAATTGTCTTGGGATTGTAGGATAGATAGGATTTTTATAAAGCCGGATTATCCCATCCATAATTGCGGATGTATTCCAAGGATCAAATTAAGATATACAAGCAGTTTGTAATAAATGAATTTATTAAAGGTCTAATGCTTTCAAATTGTTTTGGTTTGTATTAAAAAGACTTGAAATAAAATTTAAAGACCTAGAATAGAACCTGCGTCCCATGTCATAGTAGACAGATAGTACTTACTATTACACTACTGAAGCATATATTGACATGAGTTAACAAAGTATATATAGTATATGACAATATTTATAACAATTATTTTGGTGTCTTTTTTTTATAAATCACATTCTGCGAATAGCTTTATTAGAAAATGGAGACCATTCCACAAGATAGTACACATCAACATCTTTGATTTTGTGATGCTTGTTCTCTTTCTCTTTAAAAGGCTGAGGGTATACAGTTATCATCTCCAAAAGAACATTGGAGCACTTGTTTTGAATCTGTTGTGATGGAACTTTGGATCAACAACATAAATAAGCAAATGGTTCTTGTTGAGGCCAAAATGAATACTTTCCTCCTTTATTAGTTCAAGTTCTTTGGCTTGTTTAAATGTTGGGACCTTGTTTTCAAAATGTTTCATTCTGCTTTGGAGATTGTATTGTGAGCACAACAAATTCTTCATCATATTGTAGTTGTAAAAGATTCTGAACGTCGCTTTTGCGAGCAGCCTCCTGCAAAATTTATATTGCTGGTAGTGCTCCTCTGAGTACTCAAACAAATTGGCTCTGCTTGAAATAGTTGCCTTGCTATCCACCTTTCTGAACGGATTGAGCATATCATTTCCTTTGTGTAGTGTATACCCTCTCACCGTAATGTATTTGCTAAACAATTTGCTCTTTGTGCTTAACAGCGGATGTGCCTTGGTAGTTTCTTCTACTTTTCTGTTGTATTTTTCCAGGTCAGCAATAAGGTCCTTCTCATTTCAAACGCTCACTGTATGCTCCCAAAGCTCCTTGAACATCTTTGAAGGGTGAACTGTTGGCTAATGTATGTTATAATGTTAAAGCCGTTTGAACTTATGTAACCTGAGGATAATCCTCAGACTTTTTACAAAAAAAAACAYGATGGGAATCCTCCGGATTCCGGAGAATGAAAATCTGACGAAAATCCGCCAGGTGGATTTAGCGTAGGATCGACATGTTACCTCAAATGAACAATGTGAAAATTGAATGTAACATAAAAAATAAAAGTACTTCTATTATGAACGAACAAATTTATTTTGAGGCATTTCTTGTGTACCTTTACTTGGTGACCTTTCCTCAAGGTTTCTTTTCTTGAGTTTCCTCCTTTGCCTCATCACAGTTGTGGAAACATGTTCTTCGGATGTCTCGTCAGAGCGACTAACCTCGCATGTGTCGGTTCTAGCAGGCAGTACTCCAGTGTCCACATGTACTGCAGTTTGAACCACACCCTCAACCGGATCTGCTTTTTCAGAGGGAAAGTCCAATGAATCCAGGGCGGCCACATCATAATTGAAGCTATGGCCCCCAAATGAACTGTTCAGCTCAAAAGTAAACGAATCGTCCGCTACTAAAGCATCTGTTGAAAAAGTCTGCTTTAAGATTGCGAGTTGGGCCTTAAACTTCTTTTGCAGCCCCCAAGGTATTCCCAAACGTTTGTCGGCGATGTCTTCGTCTGTCATGAGATCCAATACCTCTCTGTCAATGGCCTCCGTTTGAAAAAGCTCTTTAAAAAGTTAAATTGGTATAAACATAATTATGTACCTGTAAGACCTTGCAGACCAGATTGTTGAAGCCACAAACACACCTCATTGACTGAGAATGTATTCAAAGTCTTCGGCTGTGTTTGCGCTGGAGCAGCTTCTTCGGCTACTTCCACAGCAACTTCTACATCTATCGTCGCCTCTGGCTCTTGTGGTGATGACACTTCATCTTGGTTGGGTTCTTTCTGTGACTCTAACTACAAGGCAACAGCAGCTTCCTCAAGATTGTCCTGCTCGTCAGGATCCTCAAATTCACCTTCGGCATCGAACCTGTTTAAGGTGTCATCGTTTCCAAGCTTGAATTCATTAATGGTTTATTTTACAAAAAATCTTACTATATATGGTCTAATATCTTGGAAATGGTACCAATGTTTCGAAACGGTGTTTGGATTCTCCTGTCCACGACCTCCGGTAAATTCCCATTCTATTAGTGCCATGTATTCCTTTAATCCGGCACCAATTTGGTGGATCTTTCCTGACCTTGGAAATTGAGACTCGTTCTTCTTACGGTACCTTTTCGGCAAATGAACAACAACACGGTCACCAACTTTCAATGAGGCGATGTCTTTACCCTTGAGATGTGCCTTGTTAGCCTTGTTGGCACATTTGATGGTTCTTTCCTTAACCATCTCAATGTTCTTTTTGACCATAGCATCTTCATTAAGAACATCCTCGAGAGTTGCCCCGTTAACATTCAAAGTAAGTTTCTCGTTAGGTGACATCCCAATTGTGGAATGTTTTGTGTTGTTGTAGTCGATGAGAACTTGTTCATAACAAACAGACCAAGCACCATCACCATCAGCCTTTTGCAAGAGACTGAGTTTGATTGTACCATTCAACTTTTCAACCAAACCTTGTGTTTGCGGGTGGTAGACAGCACTGAAAACTTGTCGCGACCCCAATCCAGTAATCATAACGGTCATAAATTTATTTTTAAATTCAGTCCCATTATCCGAGTGGATTACAGTATCTGTAATAACGAGACCAGGAGTTCTTTCAAGTACTGACTTCAAAGCACTAACCATTTTATTTGCATGCTTTGAGTTGAACATGAACCCCCATGCTTTCTTTGTTAAGTGGTCAATGATGTGGAGGATTACATTGTACCTAATAAAGTGTTAAAATACATTGAAAAATCAAATTAATATTACTTGTTTCGGGTACAGGGTGGCATGAAAGTGCAATCCATATACAGATCTTTATACGGACCCTCACTAATGTGCATTTTGAGCGGGACAGCCCAGTTTTGTGGAGCAGAGTGACCACCACGACCGTGTTTTGAGCAGCTGAAGCATGTTTTCAGGTGCATTTTAACATGATTAAACCCAGAAATAAGTCTTTCTGATCTCATACACCGTGCTTTCAACACAACGATGGCCTACAGACTCATGCGCTCTCATAATGATATCTGGTCTTTCCGAAACACGAGGATAAACAAACCAGTAGAGAGTGGTGACCTTCTCCTCACTTATTGGTCGCTGTTGAAGGTTTTGCAACACAGCTTGAGGATCCAAGAGCTCATCATAAGTGGGTGCGACTGCCACTCCAACAACATCACTTTTCGGAAGACCTATTAATAGATGGTCCTTCTCTGAATCCCACTGACACCTTCTCTTTGTTGTCTTCGCCTTGAAACCTCTACCAAGAAGACTCTCGCAGTACCGCTTCAGCTCCTTGCCAAGATCTTTATGATATGATTTATTATTTTCAAAATAATAATACAAGTGGTCATATGACGTCTTGCTTAGTGTGTCAGAACCTGGTCTCATAACATACACAAGAAAGTTTTTAAATTTAACAGTTTATTTTACCTCGTGGATTATTGTAATGTTATTTCCCCTTTTAGTCCCCGAGGATTCCGGTCGGATTTTTTTGAGAGGATTCCTGTGAGGTAACATTCAACATTAGCAGGTAAGAACCTCTCTGGATAATAAATAGATTTCAACTTTTGTGTGATACCTAGTTCTTTTCTTAAAGAGMATATCCAATTATCTAAAAGCCTAATTCCAACTAGCTTTTCCATTTCTTCTGCTATGGGGATGCGCAGAAATCAATTTTTATTTTACCCCCCCCCTATTGATTTCTAGGCTTCCACCCCCTAAAAAAATTGATTTAAAATTTTTCGCCGGTGCTCGCACCGGCATTCATCTTGATTGATGCTATTAATAAAATAAATACCCTCATAAAGTAAAATCTTTATTTAGAACACAATTATCAAAGTTAGGAAATTGCTTTTTGAATAGCCATTATTTTAACTATAAAAGTGGCAAAGAAGATCAATCTAACAAAGTTTATAGAAATGAAACAAACAACACTCAATTTTGGACAGTTGGCTAGTAAAAAACCTAGCCAAGGGAGGTACTACTACAGCAATCCTTCAAATGAATATGAGCATTTTGTCAATGCATATTGTCACTTCTATATTTTATACACTAAGGACTCTGTACCTCGCAAACAAACAATGATGACTGGTAGCAACAAAATGAACAAGATCTATAAAGCAAGAGGCAAGCTACCTTTCCAGCAACTTATATTAGAGCTGAATTCATTCAACAAAGACTTCTTTTCTGTTCAAGGAACTGGAGATAATTCTGATATTATGTTCACAATCCGTGGTAGCGAGCATTTTTTAAAGAAGGATTTTGTAGCGGTTGCTCCATACAAAGGTGGTTCTCAACAAAAAAGGGTTAATAAAGAGATTGAAAATCTACTGTTAGAATCTAAGATTGCCAAAAACAAGATTGAATCACTAGAAAGGATAGATCCTGAACATATGGAGAGAGCGCCGCAACTACAACAGGACCTAAATAGCTGGAAACAGAAAGTTGTTACCGTTACAGCCGGACTAAAGGCCCAAAATAAAAAACTACACTCGCTCAAAAGAAAAGTAGCCGCTCAACAGAGGTATCTGTCAAAGAAAAAGTCTGTTGGATATGTAGTGAGGAAGGGAGCTAAGGGTTGTCGCCCAAAAGATGAGCTACTTGGTACAAAAATAGCAGCTGAAGTACAATTAGGCTCAGAGGTGGATGTAGAGAAGAGACAACGTGATGACAAACTCAGGACCACAATAACAATTTCCAAAGTTGTAAAAAGATTGAAGCACAAGTTTCGTCTCACTTTCAAAATCTACTATCCAACGTTATAATTTTTGACCCCCCCCTAAATATTGATTCCTGCGTGTCCCCTATTTCACTATCAATCAAATCACATTTTTCACAGGGGGTGAAACTGTTAATAAGAATATGAATAAACAATAAAATTACATATGTGTAATATATAAATAGATTTTATTACTAAAACAGGTATTTGTTTATAAGGGGAGTTCAACTGTTGATATAAACAAAAATTACATATATGTAATATATAAATTGATTTCAAAATAAATATAATTACAAATCAAGCCACTTTGTTTTTAATTCATTTAATTTGTTTATAAGGGGAGTTCAACTGTTAATATAAATAAAAATTACACAAATGTAATATATAAATAGATTGGAGTACAATTATAATATTAAATATATAATAAATGTAATGTATACATATTACATACAGGGGGGTGCAGCTTCCTTGTAACAGAGAATAAAACCTGAGTAGAGCTAACTGAAGAATTTTGATAACAAATATATTAAAATTAATTATATTTGAATTCTAAAAATAAAACTCATCAACTATTTATTCAAAATTGACACTCTCTAATTCTATGCATTCAAAACAAATACATGCTTACGTCATTAGGATGCACATCATTTAAAATTAATAACACGAATAAATCATTTGTGCTTTGTGCGTTTTGTAACCAACCACAGTCCTATACAAATGTTGCGAGGCATGCAAAAACCTGCAAATCCAACCCAGGCGAAATCTCACAGTTAGATGTTTGTGTAGGTCTACCATGTGATGAATACGCTATTCTCACAAATCATGCAGGACATATCCTGCAAGGCAATATCACTTTGAATGATAAAAACTATCAACAATCAATCATGGCCACCAAATCAGATGAGCGGTTGTACTCAGTTTCTTGCACAAGTATCAAGTAAGAATATTGTGCGCCTACAAGAAGAATCTTGAATCAGAAGCTAGCCAGATTACTAGACCTAAACAATCATGAACAAGTATTGCAAATGAGAACACCTAATGATACCCCCCCTTTGGCACTAGCTAAGATAAATGCATTGTCGGATGCCCTCGCAGACAAGAATAAGAGGTGTGTACAGTACTCAAACAATGTGAGCAAAGAAACAAATGACGATTGAATGAAGTTGCAAGAGTCATTTGTAACCTGTGTTCAAGAAGGTCTGTTAGATAAGGGTAATTTCAAGTTCCATATGCTGCAAGACATGTTCCAAAATATGCGTCGATCAAATTATGGCATGAGACATAGTCCTGAAATGCTGCGCTTCTGGCTAATGGTTTGGTACTATGGTGGCTCTAAAGTTTTTGATATCCTTAGAGGACAACGAAACAAGAACAATATCAAAAAGTCAGAACAAACAAATGACAAAACAAACTTTGTAGTACCATCAATCCATACACTAAAGAGCATGTCACCTCGAGGCTGGTATGGATTAATCAACGACGAAGAGAAAAATATTATACGAGTCAGCATAGAAAAAAGGAGACAATCCAATGTTTTTATCTCACCATATTTTATCATTTCTTATGATGACATGGATATCTGACCTGGCTACAAAATATGGAGAGACTGTGTTGTTGGTAATGAAGAGCTGATTACTTTTGAAGAGTTTGAAACTCTCAGTGCAGTTGATCTTGATAGAAGAATGGGGAGCAAGATGTGTATTTTCAGCGGATATCTGAAATGTACAAAGGTTTTCTGAAATGTACAACAAGGTACACAGGTCGCTGAATACCTTACATGAAGACCATTTTTTAACATGACTAACACAGTTTTGCACGCTCTTTCGAATGATGTGTGCCATATACCAAGATGTTCATGATCACATTCCATCGGAATTTATTCATGATCATCAAAAATGAATTTGTTGATAATACCTCTATTATTAAAGTGCATTACACTTAAAGTAGTGTTGGATGAGAATCAAAGTGCAAATTGATATTTAATTTAATTTTGACATTTATTTTTTTATCTCATTGATCTTTCAGAGGACATTCCCAGCTTTGATTATTCTATCAGTTCACTTCGGTGCTTCCRATTATGAATGTTCCACTTCAACACCATCGATTGATGCACAGCGAGAATGTGTTGTATRAAGGTCTGAGAATGTTGCACTGTCACTGTTAATATCAGCAGCAGTTGCAATACTGTCCTCTTATTGATCCCCCCTCTTGTCCTTGTACGGGCTTCCTAGGTAACGGTACTTCATCGGTTTCAGGTTCAACAAAGTCCTCTTGCGTTCTTCTTTCTATACTGTGGCTTCGGATCAGGCTTGAACGACGCGTTTGTAATTGGAGGTGGAGGATGTGCCTTCGTCAATTTCGGATTGTGTGGTCCGACGGCTTTGAATACAAATAGAACACGCCAGCTCTTGATGTAGGCTCCATTTGACTGAAGTTCCTCCGAGATGTCCTTCGCCTTCTCCAACCGCTTTGTCGCCGTCCATGAACTACGTCACTACATCATCTACCTTTGTGTTTTTATTCTGTTGAGCAACATACTTTCTAAAAACTACATTAATTTATCCAAAAATAATAAAACTTGAATACTACCCTAATCACATCCATTACTGACATTGAACTTATAAACAGAGTCAATCCCTACTATTGTTTGGACAAACTTTTTGCACTTAAGGAGTTCGTCTCGAGTGATAAATAGAAACTCGAAGTCGGTTGGATTCGTTTCGGTTACAGAGCGAAGCGATTGTCAACAT
>JAOPGA020001148.1:0-46798 GCA_026419775.2 Acrasis kona | reverse complement strand
CTCTTTTCTCGGTCTCCTTCTCAACTTCGTCTTCCTTTTCTTCAGGCGCTTTCTTTTTTGAATTTGCCTTCTGTGGTGGGTCTGCTTGTTTGCTTTTCGATGATTTCTTCGCATCCTTATCTGGGGTCTTGCCCTCTGATTTCTTTGCCTTTTTAACAGGGGCCTCTTTTGGTTCTTCCTCAGCTTTGCGCTTGAATGCATTTGCTTTCGCCTTTTTTGGTGCCTTCGCTTTTGGAGTTTGTTCCTTCTTCTGTTTGTTATGTGATCCAATCGGCCTTCCCACCTTGCTCTTCCTGTTTGCGAACGAATTAATAGCAGACAGTAGGCTGTCTTCGATTCTCTCAATTGCTGACTCCGTGTTAGAAATGTTGAAGGCAAAGTACAACTTGTGGAATCCTGTCAAAGTTAGAAATATGGAATTTCTGCGACTTCTCAGATACATTCGTTATTTCCTCGTCCTTATATTTCTTGATTTTCTCTGTGACGTCCGAGAATGCGCCGCTCAACTCTCTTCTGACGTCATGTAGTGATTTTCCTGGTGCGTATTTCAAGACTTCAAGGATAACGCCATAAAGTGGCTGTGATAGGAGTGGTAGGGAAATGGAAAAGTTGGATAGAATTAGGAGCTGATAGATCTCACAGAGTGGGTTCTCTGAATATGAAGTTTCATTTCCTTCGCTATCCTCGTTGGTTGCTGCAGTGTCAATTTTTGTTGCCATTTTTTAAGGTTACCTTACTAACAAAGTTGTCTCACATGCTTTATAGTGTTTTTTCGGTCGACAGATTTCTGGACGTCAACTAAGAATGTTCTTGGAACTTTTATTACAAAATATGGAAACATATCAGCCCTATCACAAATACCGAAGTTGGACGGAGTACTTTTTTTCGTCATAAGAAAAGGATCTTTGAGGAGGATGTAAAAAGCAACGAAGAACCTAATGTCGACGTAAATGTTGAGGATGAGGATGTTGGTGATGTGGACTCGGCTGCCCAAGAATCTTACCATGATTGGACAAGTGAATCAGACGAAGAAGAAATTAGAGAATACGTTGACATGAGTGATTCAGACTCTGAAGACGAGTACTCTGAGTGCGATGACAGCGCCGAACGAAATGCTGGATATAACCCTCGAGATTACCAACACCATTGGAACAATTTTTTTCATGAAGCAYTTAAATCATACAAACCACAACAACATTTAACAGCATTTTGGAGATGTTTTAATGATACATTTAGTATTGTTTCTTCTCGCCATACAAACAAAACATCGACTCGCTGATGCAGTGATGGATTCAATTCTGCTTTTCATTGCCTCACTTAGAGCAGACGTGCCATTGAAGATTGCAACAATCAAAAAACATATGTATGAGTTTGGAATTCCAGTGTTTGAGTTTAGTACATGCAGTAATTGTCAGGGCCATACATGGACGAAGATAGTTAGTGACCAAGAACGTTGTCCATCATGCTATCATGGTGCCGAAAAAACAAAGATGTTTTATTCTTCTATTTCAATGATATTCTCCATACTTCAAACTTGGAGTGCTATCAATGGGTGTTATTTAGGATATTGCCAAGGAAAATCAGTTGTGATTGGTAAGAAGAAGAACGAACAAAATAATTCCAAAGTCTGTTGGGACTGTCAAGAGAGAGTAATGAGATGGACTCTAACGATGCACTAAGAAACGGATTTCCTTGCAATGGCGTCAAACGTCGCTCTATTTTCTCAATCATTGATGGATTTGACTACATAAAATGCAGCACCATAGATCTCATGCATACATTTTGGGTCTCAGGAGTATTTAATACAGCAATTAAACACATGTGCAAAAAGGAATCAATTTTAAGCAATCAACTAGACACAGTTTCGGAAAGTGTAATTGTCAAGTTGCCACATGAGTTCGGTTGTCACTTTAGGCCTTTCTCTGATCGAAAACACTTCAAAGCTGAAGAAAATCGGCTCTATTCGTTGTTCTTACTAAACCAATGCTGTACCGTACACAAACAGATATGAATACAGTAGAGAGGGCAGATGCCTACCAAATACCAATTTTTTATTAAAAAAGTTGAAGAAATTATCGTTGTTCACCTTTGCATATTCTGAAATAATATTCGTTGGACCACCGTCAATTATCTTTGAATAAACTTTTTGTCATAATTTCCGTGTAATTCTCTTTTCTCACCTTTTTTCCTCAAAAAATACTACTTGGAAATTAAATTTATTGCTAGGGATTATCTATTAAACGCTTATATACAAAATTCAGAGTGCACAACATTCAGACTGAATCATTATATATATGATTTTGAGCATTTCATCTTCTGCTATAGTCCAATTTATATCGACATTGGTTATCAAAGGAGTGTTCTGCATTAAATACAACAGTTAACGTCACCTACGAGCGTTACGACAAGTCAATGCAAGCTCAAAACGAACGTCAGCCCGTCATTTATCACCACGTTATTTTTGGTTTATCAACCCGCCAAAAATAATACTTGATAATGACGGAGAGTGTACAACTAACCCCAAGATATATAAAAGAAATATGCAGACAAAAAGGACTGTACAGCACACCACATCTAAACGATAAACTTTACTTGCACTTTAAAGGAATTACCAAAATCGAATCGCTGGACGAATATGTTGGATTAAAAGTATTATGGCTTGAGGGGAACGGTAAGAATATTTAAAAGTAACAACTCACATCAATCAGCGATCACAAAAATAGAAAACTTGGAAAAGTTAACTGAGCTGCGTGCTCTTTATTTACACAAAAACTGCATCGATAAAATAGAAAATTTATCTCATTTGAGTTTTTTGGATCAACTCAATGTTAGTGAAAACTTTATTGATAAAGTCGAGGGTCTTGATGAGCTTGAAAATTTGAAGACTTTGACAATAAATGACAATCAAATCAAGACAACTGAAGATTTAATAGGGTTGACAAGATGCCCATCCTTATCAGTTGTGGATCTATCAAGCAACAAGATCTTAGATCCTGAAATTGTAGAAAAAGTCTTTTCCTTGATGCCCAATCTCCGCGTTTTAAGACTTGAAAAGAATCCTGTTGTAAATAAAATACCAAACTACAGAAGACGCCTTATAATAACATGCAAAGAATTAACGTATCTAGATAACATGCCAGTATTTGAAGAAGAAAGGAGAACAGCGGAGGCTTGGGGGAGAGGTGGTGTAGAAGAGGAAAGGAAGGAGCGTGAAAAAATAGCTCAAGAGATTAGAGAAAAAGAAAGAAGAAATTTCGAGGCTTTAGAAGATCTACTAAGAGAGGCACGATTAAAAAAGGAAAGCAGAGGGACAGATGTGGTCGATACATATCATGATACCTTTCCAACAGAACTATCTGATTCTGATTCTGATTCTGATGACAAAGATATATCACCACCTGTGGTGGAGTCTGATTTGAACCATATAAACCAAGTTGAGGAAGTTAGCGAGAAAGAGGAAAATCTACCATGTAGTAGTGAAGTTGTAGATGAAGTAGATTAAAAAACAAGTATCTGTTTATTTGCTTTCACAAATCCTCACTCATGCTCTTATCTAAATTACACTCTGAAGTTGTTATTGTCATTGTAAATGTTTCACAACCTTATCACTAACCAGTTAACACAATATGTCGGAACCGAAACAGGGGTCATTTCTTTACCACGCCATTAGTGAATGTGCAGCGGGTAGTATTGGAGGTATGGCAGGAGTTTTAGTGGGACATCCTTGGGACACGGTGCGTGTAAGATTACAAGTTCATTCTTCGATTACGAATAACGAATCATCAAAAGACCTTTCACATCTAATGAACCGAAATACGTCATCTCGTCAAAAACTATCGTTTACATCAATCTTCAAGGGGACAGTTCAAAACGAAGGGTTTTGGAGTTTATATCGCGGTGTGACAGCGCCATTGATTGGTGAAATGGCGAACAATTGCGTGTTATTCGGAATATACGGTGGTTTATTGCGGCCACTTTTGAAAAACTTGAACTTACCTGAATATGCACTTGATTTTGGATCTGGTGCTTTGGCTGGGTTATGCATTAGCCCCATCGTACAACCAACCGAGTTAATAAAAATAAGGTTACAGGTCAACACAAACAAATTAAATGAGTTGCTTCCAGGCCAAAGGGGTTTTTGGGACTGTGCTCAGCATGTTTATAAAACTCAAAACGGCATGATAAGAGGGCTGTTCTCAGGTTTCAGCGCCACTCTCGTTCGAGAATTGTATTTCAATGGACTGTATTTTGCGGTTTACGAAAAGTGCAAGCGCATGTACAGATCTCAACACAACATTGAGCGGGGAGACGAAAGCGTATACATGTTATTAATGAGCGGTGGAATTGCAGGCACGACTGCCTGGGCATTGAGTTATCCTACAGACGTCATCAAGTCAGTTATGCAAGCAGACGAGAACAGACACATTCAGAGGAAAACCATGAGACAATACTACGTAGATTGCTACAAGAAGGGAACACTTTGGAAGGGTTTAGTACCAACATTATTGAGGGCCTATCCAGTCAATGCAGTCACATTCTTATTCTACGAACTTGTATCAAGAGGTCTTTCAAACTGAAACAGACAGTCAACTTTAATAATAACTTTATCTATTTATTACACACATGTTGTTAGTTACATTCTTAATCTCTTGCGTCCGAAATTCCATCATTGTATATACCGAACGTTGCCTCATTTTCAGGTAAACTTGGCGAATCATAAACTTTACACACTCTGGTATCTCCCCTACCCTTCCTCAATGAAAGTCTCGTCGTCGCTGCATGTGCCATAATGTTACCTCCTATGGGTTTCTTGGGATCGGCTACGAACGTCATACCACCATCCACTTGGGCCACGACTTGATTGGTCATGACGACTGCCACGTTGAACTCTGCTGCAATCCTTGATAATGTTCTTAAGAATTGAGCTAGTTTGATTTGTCTCGCGGATAACTCTCCACGTCCTGAAAAATCTGTTCTGAACAAGGCTGTGCAGGAGTCGACTACAACTAGGGCATATCTTTGTTCTGCCATCATGGCTGCGGCTTGTACTAGTAGTTGCTCTTGGTGGTCGCTATTCATGGCCCTTGCACAAGAAATGTTGTCAAGTACGTCTGGGGGATTGAGCCCAAAACGTTCTGCGATAGGGGTAATTTTTTCTGGTCTGAATGTACCTTCTGTATCAATGTAAAGTGCTTTTCCGCATCCTCCTCCTTGACTGAGTGGTAGTTGGCAGGTAACGCACATTGTGTGGCAAATCTGTGTCTTACCGGTCCTAAACTCTCCGAAAATTTCAGTTAGAGAGTTTGACTCTATGCCTCCGCCTAGTAGCTTATCAACCTCGGTACTTCCAGAGGTGATCTTGATGATTTTGGACCTTTGTTGGTTCATTTCTGTTGCTGTCACAAAGCTCATTGGCACTAACTTTTTGGCCACTTCAATGATTTTCTCTGCCTTTGCTTCTGAAATTCCCTTCACTGTGATGATTTGTTTCTTTGGTGCGAATGCGACGCTCTCTACGGTATTGAAACCACCCGCAAGCATCTTTTTAACGTCTGAAGCACTGATTCCATGCTGTTCTAATTCTTGTATAAGTTTAGGCCCAACAATTTCTTGGTCTGTGGCTTCCTCTTCTTCTTGCTCTTCGGCCTCTTCCTCAACCTCTTCTTCGATGACCTTTGACTTTCTTGGCATTTGTTGTTTTTATGGTTTTAATTCTCTCGGAATTCAATCAACCTATTTATTGAAGATATTCATCGAGTTTTTGTTGGAAGTCAACTACAATGATAATTTCCATCAATTTGGGTACTTCTTAGAAATCGTTAGTTCTCATTAATCAGTATCTTTTGCAAACAGAGTATTTCTAACAACTTGAAGTGATAACGTAAACTAGACCCACCATATGCATTGATACCAATACCAAAATTAGATTGGCCAATTGTAAACTCGAACGTTCAAAATGTCTAAGGTACACTTGTGGTTGAGAGATGAAGTAAAGGAGTTTGAAAAAAGAACTGCATTAGCCCCACAAGACGCTGCTAGACTTATATCAGAAAATAACATCGAAATCACGGTAGAAAGATCAAGCACCCGTATTTTTGAGGATGCAGAGTACGAGAAAGTTGGGTGTAAGTTGGTCGATAGTAATGCTTGGATCAACAACGCCCCTGCGGCAAAAAAGGACCCAAATACTTTTGTGTTAGGGCTAAAAGAGCTTCCACCTTTGGATGGTACCGCATTATTCCCCCTTAACCAAAGACACATTTATTTCGCACATTGTTACAAGAGACAAGGTGACTGGAAGGACACCATGAAGAGGTTTGTCGATGGAGATGGAGAGCTGCTAGATTTGGAGTTTTTGAACTTTGACAACGGTAGAAGAATTGCCGCTTTTGGAGTCGCAGCCGGTTTTGCAGGAATGGCAGTGGGTTTGATTGTTTGGGCCAACCAAAAGCTCAACAGACCCACCGGGCAGTTACATCCATTCAACCATAAGGACGATCTTGTGGATCACGTAAGAAAACTATTAAAAGAAGCAGGCACACCCAAAGTAATGGTACTTGGAGCTTTAGGAAGGTGCGGAAAAGGATCTGTAGACATGGCCAAACTTGCAGGTGTAGAGGGTGAAAATCTCCTTGAGTGGGATATTAATGAAACCAAAGTTGGAGGACCATTCCCACAAATGATCAATGATGTGGACATTCTTGTCAACGACATTTACCTATCTGGTGAGGTTGTTCCGTTCATCAACAAGGACATGATTGAAGAAGGAGACAAGAATGGAACAAGAAGATTAACAGTGTTCGTGGATGTCAGCTGTGACGTTAGCAACCCTCATAATCCATTCCCCATCAATAATGCCATCACTACTTTTGATAAGCCAAGCAGAAATGTATTGAGCGGCAGTGCAGATCGTAAGCCATTGGACGTTATTGCCATCGACCATTTGCCTTCCTTGACACCAAGAGAGAGTTCACAAGATTTCTCTTCACAACTATCAAGACATTTAGTTGACTTGAGCAGAGTGGACTTCTCAACAGAGTCACAACCTCAAGAGTCAGACGAGAACCAAAGAGTGTGGTTGAGGTCAAGGAAATTGTTTTCGGAGAAGGTACAAGAGTATAAAAGCGCTTAAATAAATCATTGCTTGTTTTAAAATGTGTTGTTGGGTTGTGAAATCTGAGGTTTTTTTGTAAGAGTTGAAGATTGAAAGGACAACCATGCAGATAGAAACCAAGGATATTATAGGAGCGTTCAAGGTAGAGATGAGAGAGGATGTGTCGACGGCGATATTGAATTTCAGGAGAAGGTATTCTACAATTACCCATAACGGAGGAGAATCAGATAAAATCTTGCTTTTATTTTGTGATACAATGAAGCGTGAGGTGGTAAATATTTGTAGAAATCAAAACGTAACGCATCATATCGAGATCTTGATCAATATTATGTTGTATTATGATAGAATGACTGAATCAATGCCAGAGGCAGGTGAATGTATTTTGTCGAATAGTCTTATCAATGCATTAAATGATGCATATAGAGAAATTGTCAATGATTGGGATGAGGATATGTCTTCGTATGTGTGTACTTTTATTTCAAAGCTTCTTGAAGAACATGCTGCAGATCTAGAGGCTGTAAAACAAAACCTTATCGATATGTGTTCCCTGTTGTCATTCTGCCCTCTTCAAACAATTCTCTCCTGCATTATTAGTATTGAAAATCTTATCTTGTCCTCACTATCTAATCACTACTCCTCAAAGAATTATATTGCTGCATTACAAGAAGTACTTACAATACTAACATTGCATTTTGGCGTGGACCCACTTGCAACAGTGGATAGTATGGTACATGATGTTAAAATGAGTGATTTGCTAATGATAGAGTACAATCACGATCTGGATGTTGGCAACTTACAAAATGACTCCAAAATAGAGCAATTTAATGTGAGGTTAATGAAGCACTTTTATTCTTTAAACTATACTTGCCTCCGACAATGCGTGTTTACAGATGATTGTCTGCTAAACAGCATCAAGTCATATGAAGAGTTTATAAAAAAATATAAACATAATGGTAGTGTGATATGGCAATTAGGATCTGGATCAATGCATCTTACTTCTGAATATTATGATAAAAATTATGAATTTGTAGTAAATGGAGCACAGGCATGTATCCTGTTGAGCTTCAATGAAGCTGACAGTAACGGATATAGCTTTGTTCAGCTCTCACATAAAACAGGACTTAGCATATCTGATATTGTCAAACAAACTAGAAATTTGTGCAGATTATACAGTAAAGAACACCGTACATCTAATTTGCTACAAATAGATGGTAGGATTTTGAATGTAAATAATAAATTTTCATCTCCAAGAGATAGAATGAAGTTTTTTAAATAAGTTTAATAAACCTGTATGCAATCGTCAATTGATTCTGAATAATGGGAGTTTTGTCGAATCCGAATTTAGATTTTTGGACTTGTTTGTAGTTTTAAAGTAGGTGCTGTTTGAAGACCCTTCAAATTAATCAATTAAAATAATTCGTAAAGTGTTTACTATTCGTTTGTTTTAAAAATATTATCAAAAACAACCTTTAAATAATTTGTATAACTTTAAGCGCAAAGTTGCCATTCCATTTACTTCTACTTTGCGAGCTGGTATATGTAACCAATATTAGTATTGAAGCAATTTAAGGTGACGCTATTCTACAATAAAACTTTGTTAAAACTACAAAATCCTTTACAAAAATATAATTGCATCACTCATGGTCACATCACTGACCGTCATCACGATTATAAAAGGATGTAGTTTAATATATGATTTTCAAAAATGAGAAAAAACACACTCGCACTATCCCTTTTATTAGAAGAACTAACAGAAGAAATACACCGCCAACAAAATGCCATTGAAGCGGAGAAAGCACTATACAAACAGCAGCAGAAAATAATGAGCGTCTTATCTCCTTTCAGCGAAGTTATTGGACTCAACGTTGGTGGTTGCATTTACACCACAACAAGAGATACCCTAACAAAGAATCTTCCAGTTGACGGAGAACAGCACATGTTGTGCGTGATGATCAATAGCCAGTTCAGTCTGTCCAAAGACAAGAACGGTAACATATTCATCGACCGGAGTGGGGAACATTTTAGGTACATTCTCAACTACTTACGCTGCTGCGGAGACCTGAACGTATTTATCCTACCTGACTCCACAAACAAGGATGTATTAAGGGGAATTGCAAGAGAGGCACACTTTTATGGCATATCCGCTCTTTCTGACCACATAGATGCAATGTTTAGCTCACAAGTAGCAGCAAAACCAAAATTACAAAACATTGAACAAAACGTCACTCCCAGTCCATCCTCTTGGACAGGTAAATTTGTGAAGATCATTACAGGGACATACAGAGGTTGCATGGGAACGGTTAGAAGCGCTTCAGGATCCATTGCAAGAATAGAATTTTTAGGTCACAGCACAACCAAGGTCGTTGAGATTAAGCACATGGAGCAGGTCATTGTACAAACCAAATCCAAAATACATCAAAGCACCAAACCTTTTGCAAGAAGGAAGTCATTTGTGAGCTACTAATCACACATTTATTGTACAGTTGAATTAAAAGATTTTACTTTATTTCATAAATTTGGTCTTGTTATGATTTGTGCCATTGTGTCTAGATAACGACGTGGGATATTAGTCAAATTGAAGTTCTCTCACGTCCAAAATGACAGACGAGATGACATGAATCGCTCCACTAACAAATCCTGGGTCAAACCAACATGATGTAGCAAATCAATTATGAGCCCTCGGATGCTCAACGACATTAATTTGTTTTCAGTTGTATGTAATATTTATGGTATGTTTTTTGTTCACTTCTAATGTAGTCTATTTTTATTGAACAGACATTTGACACCCAAGAATGACCAGACCACGGGTAGTGCTGTGCCTACTTGTAGCATTGGCCACACACTCACTCACATTAACAACAACATCATTTGTATCGAAGAACGTGGCTATCTTAACGGCGAATGCAAAAGAAAACTTTGCGGGGGCAGGAAGTATAGTGCTAGGCACAGGAAGATTTGGACTGTACGCATATCCACTAAATAATATACCAACTGGGTGTACAATTTCAAAAGCAACATTACAGTTTCCTGCAAGCATCTCTAGTGCAACAGACATACCATTCACAGGTGCAGTAACAGTGAGCATTACAAAAATAATATATTCGGAGCCTGTATGGGATTTATACACAGTAACGTACGACACAAGACCAAGAACAGAAGTTGTGGTTATAGGGGGAATTAAATTTTATGACAATACCGGTACAAAATTAGATCCACCAGCACCCGTGGATCTTACTTCATCCATATCAGCATCATACGCTAGCGGAGACACAGAATGGGGGTTTATGGCTTCTTTTGTATCGACTAACGTGATTACAGTCCCTTCGTCAGAGTCGGGAAAACCTTCATACCTGTCAATTACATATTCGTGTGGTGAATCACCCTCCAGCCCGACACCATCACCAATACCAACTTCATCGGAGCCGATCACTACACCGAACCCATCATCACCACCACCAGTCGGTTCCCCAACACCATCACCAACGGGACCCACTTCGCCATCTCCCTCAACACCTTCACCAACAACACCTTCGCCAACGACTCCAACGACACCCGTCCCATCAGATCAACATACGCCCACACCTACATTCACAGGGACACCAGAACCCACAAGAAATGACACCAAACCATATGTATTCTTCAATGTGGCACCCGATCAACCCAACGAATTATTAGTTTTCATTTTATTGACTTTAATTAGAGCGTTAGTGGTCGGCGCAAGCATCATACTGCTCATTCTTTGCATCCTTAATAGAGGTAGCAACTTTATGATCTCTCGTGGATTCATACCCTACTCGTTCCTGACGTGGAAGATTTTGAGCATTTTAATCGAAGAAACACAATCGGTACCTTCAAGTTGGATAGCAGGAATGCACTTATTGGACGTATCGAACGCTTATTCACAAATTGAATGTTACCTTACCATTTATGTGATTAATCCATTTTTGATTTTGAACGTTGTAGGAATACTAATTACATTTTATCACTTTTATTCAAAGAGAAGGACGAATAAATTACTTTACTTACAAACACAAAATGGACCCGTGCGTGGAGTTGTCGAAGAACCTAATGCATTAACCAACGTCATGTATAGAATTTTGAAGTTGACTTCCACAAAGTTATTCAAAGGCATCGCCATTGCAGTGGTTGTATTGGCTGTATATGCGGTTTGTGTGTCTCAGTCAGCTGCCTATCAAGGACAGTGTAAATTCACGGACATTGCGTTTTATTTTCAAATTGTGTTGATTTTGCTTGTTGGGTTGACCATGATTACAATGAGTAGTATTGATTTGTTGTACATGTGTTTTAATAAACAAAAAAGCAGCACTTTGATGCTAACAATTAAAAATATTCTGTTCGACGACGATCCCCTCATGTTCCGTTTGGAAAACTACATGATGGGCGTTGCTATTTTTAATTATGCTGTGATTCGTTTCGTTTTGCAAACGTATCAGCTCACCAGCGAGATTAACAGACAAAAAACACTTGTGAATGTACATTTGACCCTGTATATTTTACAATTTATTTTCTGGGACATACTTGGTTTGGTGGCGTTACCTGGCGTGCTACATATGGCCGCTATACGATTCTCTAGAGTGGCACAGATGAGTGCTCAACAAAACATGTACACACCGATAGAAGTTAGTTGACTTGATTACAATGTATATATTAACACTTGGCAGGCCTTTTCTGGATTTAGTTTCGAGAGTTCAGAGGAGACCATACATTTATTGATGGGACATCCTCGCACTCATGACTTGATGCGTGATTTTGCATGTAAGGAATTCTCATTGGAGGTAATTATTTATTTTTGAAATGTTGTTACAATGATAGAACGTGATGATTTATGACGAAGTAAAGAGGTACCAAATTTTTGAAGATGTAGAACAGAGGGCAATTCATGCAAGATTAATCATTAATTTGTACTTGCTGGCTAATTCAGAGTTTCAAGTTAACTTGGACAAGCGACGAATAGAGCCCGTACTAACTGCTGCTGAGGCCTATAAACAAGATCCACATTTAAATCCATTACCTCAGAATTTGTTCGAAGACATCATGAGGAGCGTTGTGGAGAACTTGTTGGATACTTATGATCGTTTCTTCTTTTACACACCTTTTCAAGATTATATACGGAAAGCAAATAATCATGACGCGTCGGATAATTATAAATTATAAATGTACACTTTTAATTATCTTGTCGTTCTAATCTCAAATCTTTCGCAAGATTATTTGGAAGGAAACAAGTTCTTGTTATTATACTGTCTTTTATTCAATATTACAAAATAAATTAATTCCTGATCTTGGGTCGAGAGAATTGTATCTCAAAGTGGAACAGTCTCTTTGGAGTGCATATTATTTCAAAAGTAGCTGGATCCATTTTAACTGGTATCAACTTTCTTTCGTAATCCAAAATCACCTGATAACCCCTCTCAGTCAATACGTCCAGAACCATGTTCAAAGCCATTGGGTCGTTGAAGATCTCATTTTCGCTTCTAATAATAGCCACACCACTCAAGGCCTGTCTTTTAATAATATGTAAAAATTCTTCTTGTATAATTTTGAGTACTTCCTTGAAAAGTTCGTAATGTCTTTGTTGATATCCATCTAGTCTCTTCACTAATTGTTGTCTGGCATGTAAAATTACGTCTTCGGCAGGAGGTATGTTTGTAATCATGTCAAAGGTCTCCTTACCGAGCTCTATACTGCTTTGGTAAGCGTACTCTGCGATAACATTCTTGGCAACTTGTGCAATGTCTCCACTTGCATCAATAAAATTGTAATCAAACTTTTCTTTCAACAATTTCACACTTTCATAAATATTGTCACGGAAAAACTTGTATCTTTTTTTAGCAGCCTCTGGACTTACATCAGTTGCCCTCTCCTCAAGAAGCGTACCAATACCAGTCTCTCTTCTGATGCGATTGTTTTCTGCTACTTGCTTACCTCGAGATATTTGTCTTAAAACAGAAACTTGTTCATCAACAAACAAAACAGTTATACGGAAGACTGGCCTACGAAATTTTGCAGCGTACGGAGTGTCGCGCATCTCTTTACATAATTGTAACATGTAATCATACAAGAATGAAACACAATGTGCTTGGACAACTGTTCTTATAAATCCATCTACAATAGCACCATTTTCATAAATGGGTTCCAACAACTTCGCAAAGACTAATTCAATGACTTGCCTGTCCGAAATCAAGTAACCTTCATCTTTTAACTTTTTCATCTCTGGCGTCTCTAGTAAGTCGCTCGTCACAACAGGTTTTGCTATTATGCCTCTCTCCCGCATAATGTACTTGTTCATGGTACCTTTGCCAGCACCTGGTGCTCCCAAGATGAAGTAAATCTCTTTCGGAAAATGTAACTTTTCTTTCCCGAACTTATCTTCTAGTTTCTTCATAACCTGGTCGAAAATTAATGCGGGATCCTTAATTTCCAATTCTTTATCTAAGGTTGCATCGGAATTTGGCTGCGTCGTGACCACCACTTGTTGAGGATTGGTTGTAGGCTCTTGGTGTGTTGTAATTATGGTCGCTGTCGTTCCTTCAGGAATGTTGATGGATTGGGGTAGTGGAGAAGATATTATTGTAGTTGAGTCCTGGCCAACATTGATTGGTATAGGTTCGTTCGGGTTTGCTGGCATCGCGGTCTGTCTCGCACTCGCGTCATTTGTATACCGCCTGAATTGACTGAAATGTGGTTTCGAAAGTCCGTAATTAAACAACAACTTGTTGGCAATATTCCTCACCAAGTAGCATCTTGTTCGATGCATTTTGATTTTTCATTACAAGATTTCTTCCTTACCTCTGCTTAAACATATCGAGAATTCTTGCACAAGTGTCAAAGCTCTTGCATTGGATATTAGCGATCTAAATGTAGCGCCCGTAATATTCCTAGTTTGGCGGTTGTTATAACCATTGATTTACCCTTTGAAAAATGGTCGCACTTTTATAACAATCGTTATATTAATTTGTAAGAGGCAACCTAATCCACTGGGTGATCAAACATTATCCCCGTTCTCAGTCTCAATCCTACGATCGGCAGATATAGATCACAAACATCCTCGATCACCTAAGCGATCTTTTTTTGAACAATAATACAATGAGCTCGCCGCCGCAACAATCACCACAAACACAAATCCAACACAAACCTAATACATTATTCGTTGGGGGTATAAGCTGGAAGGTGCGTAATTTGTTTATGAATAAACCAACATTACTATAGGCAACAGAAGAAAATTTAAAAGAGTGCTTCTCCAAATACGGGGAGGTCGCAGAAGTTAAAATTATAAGGGACAAGTTCAACTTTAACCAGAGTAAAGGATATGGGTTTGTAACTTTTGCGGACGCAGAAGGTTCGGAGAAGGCCAAACAAGAGGGCTTCGTAACGTTAATGAACAAGACGGTAAGTAACCTTCTCATCATATACTAATGTTATCAAGATGAATGTCGGCGACGCATACAGAGGTGGAACACGGGGAGATGCGCCAAATAGCCAGCAAGCTCCAAGAGCCAACCACAACCAACCAAGAGGAGGGATGCCACAAGGACCACCTCACATTTATCAAAATTATCAAACATATCCCCAGCACTTTTCGCAGCCTCACATCCCCAACCCACAATATAACCCAGCACATGTTTATGACCCTCAACAACAACAATTTCTCCCGCCACAATATCAATTTTATCAACAGCCAAACAATCCATACTATCATTACTACTATGCTCAACAACAACAGTATCATCAAGTCGGAGACCCTCAACAAGGAATACAAGAAAATGGAGCGCAAGGCGTAGGGTTTGAAAACTTTTATAATAATCAAAACTGGAGCGCTTCGGATCCTCAACTTGAACCACAACAACAATGATAAATAACACTTTGTATCAAATAAAAGTACATTTAATGATTTTCTTGTTGTTCAAGTAATTGACCCAATAATGATTGTGCTTGATAAAGTTCTGACTTGATGTGCTCTAATTCATCTTGGACAGAAATGCATCTTTGTTCGTATGAAGATACGCGGATACGTGCTTCCTTTAACTCTGATCTCACGATCTCATCGATACTAGCCTTTTCCTGTTCGTTCAAATCAGACTCCTTGTTCCTTCCTGGGCGTTGACTCATGATGATGTCAAACATTTGGTCTCTCTTCTCAGTGGCTTTCACAACATCTTGAAAATGCATTTTATACTTTTGTTCGCTCTTCACAATCTCATCGATAATGTCTTGTTCAAATTGTTTATCTTGCGATAGTTCTAATTGAGTCCTGACTTGTTCTGATGTGCACTGGTCAACTTTATTCTGATGTAAATCATTACGAACAGAGAGTTCATTGATTAGCCTCTTTATGTGTTCAAACAAAACATCATCAACATTACAATCTTTATTACAATTTTTTAAAGTATCACCAATATACTGATAGTATCTTTCTAATTTTAAATCTTTTCTATTTTTGAATTGTTTGGCTAATTCAGAATCAATCACTTGTAATCTCCTCACTCTTTCCTTCACATCAGGATCAGATAATTGACTTGTAAATTGTAATCTAAATTCAAGTGATGCAAATAATTGATCGAATTCAATCATGGACGAATTTGGTGATGAGATGCAACTTGATGCCAAATGTTCCAAATCATCCAACAAGTGATTCACATCTCTATTCAAGTGCCCATGAATCATTTTCAAATGTTTCATTTTTCGGTGATTCACATCCATCTTGTCTTGTAATTCTTGTAATTCGTTTTTCAAATCCATCAACAATCCTTGATTCTTTATGCACTTGATATGATAATCACTTCCTGATCTAGCAAGTGCTTGTCTCTCTTCGATCGCTTGTATCAACACATTTTGTAAATGCTCGCATTCGTTCAACGAGATTCCAAATTGAACAATCCAATTTCCATCTCGATCATCATCATCATGATTATTTTCAAATCTCATCAATAATCCATCTACTTCATTCTTGTACTTGAACATTTGATTTTTCAAAATGCTAATCAAATGATCATACATGCCTATCAAGATTTTACACACATCTCCAAATTAATTTACTCACCATTTTCAAAATTCATCAATTCCTTGGTCGATTCCATCACGTCGTTGAATCGATTGGTGTGGACTTGTTGCATTTCCAGTGCCCGTTGCTTCTCTACGGACATGTTCTTCTCCATACCCCTTAATAGAATTTCCTGTTACATTTTCCGAATTGAATATATTTGAAGAGGATTGATGATTGTAATAGCCTACCTTATTTTTCAAATGTTGATGCATTTGGTTCACACTTGCAGATTGGATTTGTAGTAAATCTCTAACAAATTCCGACACTCCTGCTATTTCTCCGTCGAGCGATAACGGATCGCCGTGTGCTCCTCTAAGGTCGTTCATGGCTCGACATGAATTAGAAATTTGATTTTCTAAACTGGTGATTCGCTCTCGTTCGCATGCGAGTTCGAATTCGAGTTGAGATTCTCTTCGAGAGCTTTCTTCGTGGTTCATGTCGTATTGTCTCATGAAGGCCTTGAGTCTTGCGTTCTCTTCTTGTGCTCTGCTTGATTTGACCTCTTGGTCCGTCTATTTTTGGATTTATTGTAACGAGTGTTTTCTAAAAATAAACTTACTTGATTTTTGATCAAGAATTGAATCTTTTCCAAACACTTGTTTTGTTCCTGCGATTTCTTATCGATGTCTACGTATAGTACTTCCTTTTCGGAAATTAAGATTCTAATTTTATCATCTGATTTTTGTAATTCGTTCTCTAGAGCGGAAATGGTCGACTTGTGGTCGTTGATTTCTCGTTGAAGAATTGTAAAGTGGGTGTGCTCTCTATTGGTCGATTCTTGTATTCTAGAAATGGTTTGTTGCAACAAATCTCTCTCTACTTGTAACGTCGAGTATTCGACATTTGATTGTTCCAATCTTGTTTCCAATTCCAAAATCTTTTCCGAATGTAAATTTCTCTCTCGTTGTAACAAATCATGAAGAGATGTGATTTCTGATTGAATGGACGAAATGTCGCGCTCCTGCTTTTTGTACTTCTTGATGATTTCGTCTCGTTCTACGGCGATAGTTCGATTGGATTGTAAATGAATTTGAATCTGATTGGATGCATCTGCCAATCTAGATTCCAAATTTTCAATTTTGGATTGAAAATCGAATCCATTTTTAGATGACATCTTCAATTCCAATTTACACGAATTCAGCTCTTCTTGTAAATCTCTATTATTTTGTTCGACTTGTCTCTTTTGTTTCAACAATCGATCGCGTTCGTTGGTATTATTTTTCAAATCTTCTCTCAATTGATCTCCATCTCGATTCATCATTTCAATTTGCAAAATGAATTCATCATGTTTTTGTTGATAAGATTCCCTCAGGTCAAGATTCATTTTTACGTTCAAATCGTTCAATTCTCTTTTTTGTCTCTCCAACACATCGATTCGTTCGAGGTGCGAATTCTTAACGTTACATTCTGATTTGTAAGATTCTTCAATTCTGTTCTTATCGCGAATTACATTTTCCAATTCGACTTGGTACGTTCGAATGTCTGATTGTAATTTTTCGATTTTTTTGAGACTCCAATGTTCATTGTATTGAATTTTCTTATCGACTGATTCTTTATCTTGTAGGATGGCTTCGTATTTTTGTTGGCTCATTGCTAAGGAAACACTCGATAAATGTAATTCATTTTGTAATTGATTGATTAATTCTTCACATTTTTCCTTTTCCATGCGAGCGTGCTCATTTCGTTGTTCTAATTGTTTAATGTGTAATACGGAATGTGAAAGTTTCAAAACTTCTTCTTGACTGGTAGTGAGGTCATGCGACATGTTTTCCATTTTCATTTTATAGTCTTTTAATTCCTTTTCTAATTGTTTTTTTAATCGTTCCGCTTCGTTTTTGTATTCTGTGATTTGCATTATTTTTTTATCTTGTTCGGTTCTTTCTGAACGAAGCGCATTTCTTTCCTCTCTACCTACTTCAATTTCTTGTCTCAGTTCTTGTATTTTCGTATTGTTGTTCATGTTTTCCATTGTGATTTGTGTCTTGTATCCCTCAACGTCTGTTTTTAAACGTTCGTATAAGGATCGGTATTCTCCAATTTCACTAATCAAACGATCATTGCGATCCCTCTCGGAAAATAATTCATTTTCAATTTGTTCTTTTTGTTGCGTCAACACTCCGTTTTGAATGTGTAGGGTTTGGGCTTGCGTCTGGTTGACTTCGGCTTCTTTATTTAATTGGGTTGACTCCTCTTTGATGGAACGTAACTGGGACTGTAAGTCTCTATTGGTTGATGTTTCGGTTTGAATGTCATTTTTGAGAGATTCAGTCTTTTCGTGAAGGGACCTGTTTAGTGATTCTAATTCTCTATTTCTTTTTAATAATTCTTCTCTCTCCTTCATGATGCCTTCAAACTTGGAACGTAACTCTTCAATGTGTTCTTGCTTGGCATCCGCTAATAGAGCTCTCTCTAAAAGTTGTTGATGTTGTTCGGTAGTGTTGCGGAATTTTGCATTAACGTCGGCTATGCGATCGGAAAGTGATTGATTTTCTTGTTTGAGGTACTTTACCTCTCCGTTGCTCTTATCGGCGCTTTGTTTTAATGATGCATTTGAGTGTTTTAATTTTTCAATTTCGCTCCTTAGAACATCGAGTTCGGCCTCCATGGTTGACTCATTCAACCCATTCTTTTCTTCGTACTCTAAAATGCGACTGTGCGCTACTTTTAGTTCGACTCTTAGTTTGTTGAACCTTTCTTCAATTTCATGACTTGATCTTTCAGCTCTGTCCTTTTCTTCTGTGAGGGCAGAAACTTTTTTGCTCAAATGTTGTGCTTGAATGGAATTACGTTCGTGAACATCCTCTCTTGATTTGAAATCAGCAATTTGCTTTTGGAGGGCATTTATTTTATCATTGAGAATGACGTTTCTGTCCTCAGAGCCATCAAGAGATTGCTTTAGTGCGTTAAATGTTTCTCTTGAATGTTGAACTTCTGCCTCTAGATTAACACGGGCAGATTTTGCATCGTGGAGTTCCCTATTTATCTTTTCTAATTGCTCTTTAGTTTGCTCATACTCGTACCTTAGGGTCACCGCTTCTACATTAATGTTACGGTTTTTTTCAGCAATTTCATGTTGGTAGATTGATGATTGCTTGTGTTCTTCTCTCAAAGTTGCATTGTCCTCTTTTAATAATTTATTTTCGGACTCGATTGATAATAATTTTGTTTGAAGTTCTCTGACCCTTCTTTCAATATTCTCTTTGTTAGAAATTTCCAAACTAAGATTATTCTTCAAACCCTCCTCAATTTCTTTGTGGTGCTTTTTATGCTCCTCAATACGAATGGTTCCATCATGTGATTCTTTTTCGATTTGTTCAATTAGTCGTCTATTCTCTAAGCTTAGTGCTCTTCTACCCTCCTCAAGGTCTTTGATTTGTGATTGTAACAAGTCAACCTTGATATGAAGTTCTTTTGAGGAAGATACGGTGTTGTTGAAGTGAGATTCTAATTCTTTAGTTCTTGAAATAGATTCGTCATATCTCAACTTCATAGAATTTAAAGCAGATGTCAACTCTAGAATGTTCGATTGTGCGTCTACATGTAAGGTCTTCAAGGTTCTGCATTTTTCCTCCAGGTTGTCGTGACTTTGTTTAAATCTGCTAAGCTCTTTTGATTGCTCGCGGAGTGTTGCTATTTCTAGCGACAGTCTTTCGGAGTTATGACTAGAATCATAGGCAGTTTGACTTGTAAGTCTCTTGACTTCTCGTTCCAAGTCTCTGATTCTAGTCTCTAGCTTCGTTCTATTTTCTAAGAGCTCTCTAACTGTAGTAGATGTGTTACGAAGAGCTGCTTCGTCTACAATACTACTATTCAAGGTTACGTTGTGCTGATGTTCAAGACGTCTAATCCTCTCTTCTTGTTGGCTATTGATTTTAGATAGCTCTGCACAAAGCTGTCTTCCAGTCCTCTCGCTCTTCCTCAATACTTCGTTTTCCTTTTTCATGGATTGGTATAAATCGTCTTTTAAAGGAGAAACAGATCCAGACTTTGGAGATAATGGTGATAACGGTGACAATGATGTGTTTAGGTGTACTGGTAGCTCGTGCGACATGAATCTTGAAGTCCTCAATCTATCCTCAAGTTTCTCCAAGTTAGTTTTTAAAGCGTTGTACTCTTGCTCTAGTACAACAACCGATGAATCCAATACTACATTGTCTCTTGCTAAATGTCTTTGCGGAGACTGAAATAAGAGAGTTTGCGAGGATGGTGATGTGTTGGTCGAAGGAATTCTAGGAGATTTGGATAGCGCAGTGTAATATTTATCTTTTGGGCTTCCGTTTATCAACATGGTAGGATTCGGAGAAGGAGTACGGAACTTTGGTTCCATTTCGATTGTGGTATCATTCTCGTTTACGGCCTTTTCATCACCATTGCTACTGTAACGTTGCTCCTTAGACATAGTAAGATCCTGTTTAGGATCCATTGTTGTTTCTGTAATCCGTAACAGTCACTAAATTGTAAGCAATCAACTGTGGATTAGCGGAAAATTTAACCCTAGAAGGGTCCAAACAAATGGTCAAATACATCATCGATAGAACCCAAAGTTACAGCAAAAACAAGGTACTGTGTAGATGACAAACAAAAAACTTCGTTAAAATAAAATAACTAATGATTGGATTGAGGTAGTTTGTGTAAAGGTTTTTCTTGTTCTTCTTTTGAAAACTCATATTTAATATTTACAAGACTTATTATAATGACTTTTTGTTGTACAAACGGATATCTGCTCTTTCTGTAGACCACATTTCCCAATCCCGCTGAATGTCATTCTTCACTAAAGCCAAAGCTTCATCTGTTTTTTTTGCTCTCTTCATTAAACTATCCTCGAAGCCACTGTCAGGTACCTCTGATACAGATCTGAACATTGTGTTGGTTTATAAATATTGTGAATCTATCTTTAAAGTGTCATCTATATTTAACCAGTCGGATATTGTAAGGCAATCTGATCTGCGGCTTTATCCGCTGGATATTCTTCTGACATTATTCATTGATAATTTCTACTTTATTATTTTTTATGTACTTCGATATTCAGAGGGTATCAAATGTGGTTCACCATCCTCCTTGTTGTCTTCCTTATGCTCTAAAATATCTTCCATATGAACATCCTGAGACATTGTTTGACCATCTTCAACAACAACTTGAAGATCTCCAGATGTACTCTTATTAAAATCAGGGTAACATTTTTTCAATCTCCACTGAATAAAGAAGTGTGCAGGAATAGAACTCGTAAGAATCGAGGATACATATGAAATCAGAATTGACACTGGTATATTGATGTTATAAAGAGTAAAATTGGCAACGATAGCAAAAATACACACGGATGTACTACCTAAGATCATAGAAGCGGCAGATCTCGACAAGATCTCTTCTCCTTGTGACACCCATAAAGACACCATTGTTGTCAAGAAGATTGCCGGAAATACACCGGCAACGCCAGCAACAAGAGGATCTGTTTTACTAATCAAAATTGACACACCAATACAAGCAGCCGATAAGAAACCTCTCATCAAAAGTACATACCATTTTACTGGCTTTCTTTTATTAGAAGGTGGTGGAGGTATCCAACAAAAAATGATACCCAAAGTATACATGATAGCAACACACAATGACCCCATTACAATTAGACCTTCATGATGTGGGAATTTGATGGGATCGGTTAATACAAATCTTACAAAAGAGATGACAGCTGCAGCAAGTCCTAACCAGCATAGAACGCTAACTATTGTAACAAGAGGTAACTTTACTTTAATGCCCCAAGCACTCGGCAATTTTGATGGTGCTGATTTCAGTCAGATTAGCGTCGAGGTTGAAAGACGACTTACCAAATTTATATGCTAATAGAACGAAAGCATTTAAAGTCATGCCAATCGGTACTACAAATAAAGAACTTGTTAATTTGTTTTGAATTTCGACATTAGTTAAAGTATCCTTCTTTTTGTTGATTTCAATCGCATATCCAATACACGAGAAAATAATTGTTGTAGGGGTAGAAGCGATCACTGGTCCAATGGATCCAAGCTTTTCTATCGAAAGTGTACTACAATATTAGTTGCAAATAAGAAGTAAGCTTTACACTAATATCGTTACCGCGCCAGCAAGAAAAGCAGCCAAAGCCGCGTTAAACCACACAGACCCAAATATATCGGACGCATCGGTCATGAATGATGAACTTTACAAAAAATGAGTATAAATAATTGATGCAACTGACTTCGGCGAAACTATAAACATTAGACAATGTTGAGACTACTATTAGCAATTATACTCGTACTTGTTACGTTTGGCTCGCCTTCTCTTCACAAATCCAATCAAAGATCCATTAAATCAGACACGAACATCGATCCACTATGGGAGAAAGATGATTTACACTCGATAATTGGGTTTAACTACACAGCATATCAACACCACGAAAGTACAGATTTTACATTGAGCGGAGGGTTATCGATCAATGATATTCAGGGCAATAATACTCTACTTAAAGAAGTAGTCTCAAAAGTTTTACTCCTCTGTAATTACCTCATAGATAAGGCTAAATCTGTAGAAGTGCAGAAGTGGAAACCCTTTCAGCATCTGAGGTTTCACTACATCAATCTCCTCCAATCCAGATATATGAGCAAAGAAACAAAAAGCCACCTTGAAGAGCAAGTCTCTGTTCCGAAGTACTACATTGTTATTAAATCCATCAACGACTTGACTAAAATTTTATCAACAATGATAGTTGATTCAAGTGACGAGGGAATCATAGCCTCAACATACCCAGAGAAAATCAACAATGAGTCAATTACACTATCTTTTGATTCTAGCGTCGAGAACCTACGCACATCATATAAAAGTGAACGATGCTGCATGCATCCGTATTCACAAGAGATCGGATACAGGTCCAGATTGATAATTACCGAACCAATTCCTCTCTATACACAACACCTCAAACTATTGAGTATTTCAGTCGTTAACAAAGATTTACAAGAAGACATTGAAGACGTAGTCAAAAAGCATGCACAACCAAAATTTGCACATGAATTACTTTCCATAGTGAGAGATCAGGCACAAGTTAATTTGGAATACAGCGCCGTAACATTAGCAAGAATCTACTCGTCAGATAGAGTCAATGTTTTACATGAAGGAATGTTGGTCTATGATTGGACTAATTTCACAAGATTGATTCCACAATCCGAAACTCCTGTTTTAATGAAAGGGTGTATAGAAAGTTTGGTCCATGGGGAGGTATTGTTTTTTGAGTCCGATAGAATCTCTTTTGCAGATCAGTATTTGTTCGTCCAAGTTTTTAATAATAAAAGATTTATTGTGTACAACGACTTGACCACACGCAAAATTGTTCGTAAGGTCATCACTCCAGAAAATAATCCTGTCGAAAGTGAGAAGTTTTGGTTAGGCAACTTGATATCTCAGGGTATTCCGGCCATCAGAACGGGTCGAAGGTTGAAAATTGGAGTTGATTTTAATTTTGATGGTTCTTTGGGGCATCTAGCAAATGGTGAGGTTGAGTCAGTGGCTTTGGGTCCAACCTGCTCTGTACAAATGAATCATGATAAATTTGATGGTTTGTAAATAAATATCGTTGTTCAAGTACTTTCTTTTTAAATCCAACAGGACCCTTCGTCAAATTATTCTCTTTGTATGATTGTATAGTTGACTGGTCAACCTTTCAATTATAAAGAAAAGATGAGCGATAGCGACAGTGACTATGATGACTACGATCAAGTTGAGCAGGAGAAGCCCAAGCCAAAAGGAATCGCCTCACTTTCATCCATTTCAGGTCTAGGATCTGAGGGTAAAAAACAGAAAGATGCACAGGAGGAGAAACTTTTAGGTGATGAAATCACAGTAGTGTTCAAACTACCTAATGGAGAGGCGAAGAAACATCAAGTAATACTCCGCTATATATATCACGCAATAACACAAGCAGGTCAACCTTGGTCGTCCAATTGAATGGTTAAAGGTATTGGTTGAGAGGGAACACGGTATTCCCTTCGACAACCAAGATATGTATATTAATGACAAGTCGGTCCCTAACCCAATGTCATTATCAGACATTCCATCAGTATCAGGAACTGGAGAAACAGTTATTGTTGTTAAAGTAAGGATATGTGACAATATGGAGTATTAATCTTTGTTTAGGAAAAGTAACTGTTATTAATCTTCTGACAAACAATTATTTCAATTAAATTCTTTTCTTTTATGTACACTACATCCTATTCTTTTACATCCAATCAATATCTTCCTAATATTACTTTATTAAAACCTTGTTTGCATGCTCTGATATCTGCTTCTGTCATAAGTTTCTATTGACTAACATTACAATGGGAAAGGATTCGAAGACGACAACCAAAAAGCCTGCTGCAAAGGGAGACAAAGGAAAAGGAGGAGACAAAGAGGAGAAAGGATCAAAAGGTGGAAAGGGTGGACTCGGAACATGCAAAGAAGTGAAGGCAAGACACATTCTATGTGAAAAACAATCCAAGATCCTTGAAGTCCAAAATAAACTCAACGAGGTACAAAATCATCTTAAGCCGATTAACGGTCTTTCAGGGATGGCTAAGCAATGACAGCAAGGTGCCAGAATCAGAGTTTGGAAAATTGGCCATGGAGTACTCTGAATGTAGTAGTGGAAAGAAAGGAGGAGATCTTGGATGGTTCCCAAGAGGAAAGATGGTGGGTGCATTCCAAGACATTGCTTTTGGAACAGAGCCAGGAAACTGTTCAACTCCATTCAAAACACAGTATGTTACTACAATTAACTAATTTTTATTAAAACCAATAGACATGGATATCACATTGTTTTAGTAACTGGTCGCAGAAACTAATAAACTGTAAAATTTAAATTAAACAATTGTGAATGAATGATCTTATTCCCTTAAGAGCTTGAAGAAGTTATCTTACAGGTATCTGCTCTGACGGGCACATAACTTTCCTACAGAGTATAAAAACATAAACAAATTATAGATCAGAAGAACGACTAGGGAAGATGAGATGATTAACAAATTAGTGTCCCGAGTTAAAAATCATCCAGATGTTTGTAAGATTAAACAACAAAAAGGTACAAAAGCACTGTCATTAATTATGCTAAGCTCCCGCATCGACACGGGACACATTCGGAGATACAAAAAAGTAAAATTAAAATTGTTATTTATAATAAGTCATCGTCCATCTGTTGATGATTTAGCTGCTCTCCTGATAAACTTATAATAGTTCAATACCTCTGGCTTAGTACTCTTGGTGATCACATTCCTCTTGGTTTGATTCCTAACACGAGTATATAGTTATCCTTATGAATGATATCAACACTGAAGTTTCGTCAAAATTAAGTTATAAAGTAAGGGAGCACCATTTGTTGAAAATATTACAAGTCCCGCGGGCTATTTTGACAAAGTCAAAGATTTTGATCCTTGTTGTAACTATTTTGATACTCTAAATATATAATTGGACATTTGACATTGCCTATAGGAAATTGTCTATTTTTCATTACGTTCCACAACATAAAGAGCAAGTTCGAGATAATAATAACTGATAAAAATAGTACGGCAAAGTATAAAAGCAGGATATGTGAAGCAAAAAAATACAACAATCAAAATGAACAAAAAACTGATCATCACAATATCACTCATGGCTTTTGTAGCCTCAGCTTTCGCAGCATCTGCAAACACTCCTTGTTGGACGTGCCCATCTGGTCAAATCCACGTAAGCCAATTGCTTTTATTGTATTCGATCTAATCCTGACAAGTGGTACGATGCCGGACTTTCCTCTGCACCTGGTGGCGATAGATGCGCTTGTGTTCCAGACAACAACAGAGGTTGCTGGACATGTCCACCTGGATATGTTCATTGGTTCAATGCCGGACTTTCATCTGCACCCGGAGGAGACAGATGTGCTTGCGTTCAAAGTAGTGCACCAACAACCACTAGAACACCAGGAACAACAACCACTAGAGCACCAACATCTGCACCCACAACAAACACACCAACTATTACAAACCCACCAAATTCCATCGTTGTGAAAAACAACAGGGATGTAAGCTTCTTCAGCTCACCAGGAGGTACGTCATGCAGTCACAGCAGAACATACAACCAAGTCGGGCAAGGAAGACCATCCATTATTTTCAGTTTCTCTCTATCAGACGTCGGATCATTGACACCAGGCAGATCTTATGCAATTTTGGATATCAGATCAACAAGATGCGCTAACGCCAACAGAATTGTATCTTTTGTAGCATCGGCCAACCCAAGCTACGACCTTGTTGAATCATCATCCAGCTGCACCAACAACCTTCAATCAAATATCATTGGAAACAGCACCTTCTTACAAGATGGAAGTGGTTGCAGATTGTCAAGACAGATCGACGTTACCGCCGCAATCTATGCCGCCCGTAGTGCAAGAAAAAATGTAGTCACATTCGTTCTTTCTACAAGCACAGTCAATGATGCTTCTAATCCAAACTTTTGTAACAGACAAGTCAGTCCAAATGTGTCTCCATTCTTTGATAACAACAACAACTGTGGTGTTGAATTGAATGGTCGTGAAGTAGTTCCAAGCTCCTTCTATTTGACATTGGTTAATGTTGGTTCTGTTACAACTACAACTGTAGCATCAACAACAACTAGAGCACCAGGAGCGACAACTACTAGTGCACCAACAACTACCAGAGCACCAAATTGCTGGACATGCCCTGCTGGTCAAATCCACTGGTATGATGCTGGACTTTCCTCTGCACCTGGTGGCGATAGATGTGCTTGTGTTCCAGACAACAACAGAGGTTGCTGGACATGTCCACCTGGATATGTTCATTGGTTCAATGCCGGACTTTCATCTGCACCCGGAGGAGACAGATGTGCTTGCGTCAGAAGAAGTCGCACCTTAGCCGGTAGACAATAAAATAGATATAGTATAATAAATTGATTTTACATCACCTCTTATGTTATTTCTCCTTGTCTACATTATTTCTCTACACTCAATTACAAAACAATTATGAATTTACAACCATCCCTCCTTAAATACTGTACAGGAGTTATGGAGATTCCTGTCCATCATATTCATAATCGTAATCCTCTTCATAGTTGTCATCTATATTATCGAACTGGGTATCTGTGACAAAAGTAGTGCTTGATGGATTATGCTTCTCTATTGTATCTTCAATTTGCTCATTATTAGCATTGGGCTTGTCCTTATTGAGATTAGCGTTAATAAACTTTGAGCTCATCATCATGCTCTTATATCGATCTTGTGTTTGTCTATTCTTGATAGTGTCGCCAATTACAGGCGGTAGGTAAGGATTATGAACTGTGACCATAGGCTGATGCAAAGAACTTTCTTGAACTGGTGTTTTGTAACCATTGATTTTGTTGAATAAAATTGTAAGAACTCTTTCCTTTTCTGGCCAACTTAGTTGAGGAGACGAGTGTAATTGTTTTGGCGCCCTGGCTGTACTGTGTCCAAATTGAGATGCTGTTTCATCCATAGCGAATGTTTTCCCCGATGTAGAATTTCGATTAGTTATGGATGGTAGCTAACATTATAGACAAGTAGAACAAATTAAAACTTACCTCTCCTATATTGTTTAGCTCTTCCCTCCTCGACCTCTCTGCTTTTTCTGCTTTAACTTGACCTAATGCCTCAGTGAAGTACATTTCGAGCTCCGTTCTTTGTTCTAATATGTTCTCAGCAATCTTTTTCAAATGAAGTAGTTCGCGCGTTCGCACGTGAATGAGGTTTTGAAGTTCGGTAATTTGTTTGTTATATCCCGCTTCCTCCTCGATGAACTTTTTTTCAGCTTGTTCTATTTCTTCTACTTGTATTACTTTGACATTTGCTATTGTTTCCTTGAGTTCTTTAATTTTACTCTTCATTTCTCTAATCTAACATTGTAAGTCACGGGTGCTTTATTAAACTTACATCTTTGGATAATGTAACATTTTCCGATGCGTATTCCTTTATGTTGGCACTAGTTAACAAGTGTTCTTTCTTCAATCTCTTATTCTCTTCGACTAATTTGTCTTTTAGAGAACTGATTGTGTTTACATCTTTTTGGAAATTGGTGAGCTTGATGGGAATACATAAACTTTTTTAAAAAAATTGACTTACTTGAGTTTCGATGTCTTTGTTCTGTTGGTGGATGTCCTTGCTCTTTCTAGGCAACAACTGCATGGCACGTTCGTGAATTTCATCTTCAAGTCTCTGTTTTAAACCCTCCTCTTCTTTTAACTGACGAGCCTTTTCATTCAAAAACTGTGCTTTTACTTTGTTCAATTCATCTGTAAATCCTTCCCTAACTTGTTTCATTTCGGCATCTTTGGCCAATAACGTTTCTTGAAGCGATTGTTTGGTTTTCTGGGATTGGTCAACAAAAAGTAAAAAATTATAAAACATACCCGTGCCTTTTCGAGTTCCGAAGACTGCCTCGATAGTCTTGAATTTGTTTCGATTAGAGTTTGTATTTTTGATTCATAAGCTTTCGTAAAGAGTTTAGTAAATTAGAAGCAAAATGATGTACTGTGTTTGATAACATCTTGTTCGGCACTTTTGTGCTTCTGTAACTCGTTCAAACGATCTTTCTCTTCAAGCAGCTGTTTTTGATACATTATTATCGCTTTTTGTTTCAACTCTAAATCTGTTTGGAGGCTGTTTGTTATTTTGTTCTAATGTTATTAGAATCGTGTATGATTTGATTATGAATGTACGTGAGCTTCATCCTTTTTTTTGATTTCGGCACGAATTTGGTTGTTTTCCGATTTTACTTCCTCGAACCAAATTGTATACTGTTGAAGCTTTTTTAACTTGGCATCCACACTTCGCAGAATTACAACAAATTAAACTATGTAACTCACGAGAACTCTTGCACTGCATCCCCTATCACATCTACGTCATCATCTTCGATGCTTTTATTAGCCGCAACCATATCCTTGACCACATTTTTAAGCTTGGGTGCCTTTATGTTGGACATCACTACAAGTAATTACTCAACCCGGTCAAGCGCAATGTAACAGAGATAATCCAGAACTATTTATGAGCACAATTGCAAAAGTAAGAGCGTATTACATTGGGATTGCAACTGATATTAATAATAAGAGGCAAATATCTCTCTAGAGTAGGTGAATGCAGAATTGGTAATTCAAAAGAGCAAAAACGTCCTGCACGTCGAACGCAAAAAATAACATGCACAGATTACGTGGTGTAATGACACTTTGACCGCGCGTTACTCTAATTTAAATTGCTGTACAAACTCGTACAAATACTACCCCACACTTTTAGATAAGAGACGTAAAATGCTGAAGTGAATCTCATATAAGGATGTTTACTGCTCGAAATCGAGTAATGCTCCAATAAGACAATAATCACATTTATTATAGCTTTCCAGTTCTCTCTAGTTTAGTAAAACGAGAATAGGTGTCAGTTACAATCAAAACTTTAACAATTTCTGCGAGCTTATCAAACAGATCGACTTGTGCGTACCCAGCAAGTACTATAGGGAGCACAACTTGTGTGGCATAAGCAGATAAATTTAGTTTCAATGGTTGTAGGTATCTACTTATAATCTCTGTTTGCTTTTTAAACCTTTCAGCAGAGTTCTTTATTCTTTTATACACATCGACATCATTCAAAAACATTATGTTTTCAGTGGAGCATTCGTTTTTACAAAAATTCAAAAAGTGGGCTTTGCGCACAGGATCGTCATTTAGTTTTTCAAAGTCATCACTCTCTTTTATTTCTTGACGAGTTTCGTGCGGACTGGTCGTTCGAAGTACAACAACTAACGCATCAATGGTGACATTGCCCTCAAGCTTAGTTGAAGATACAAATACAGTAACCGGTATGACCTCTCCAAATCTAGTTACAAGAGAGCTATCTTCAGATTGACCTGTCTGGCTTAATTCAACAAGTTTCTCAATGGGATGCTTCAAGAAGTTTGAGATGTTGACTTCAATATTTGATTTACTAGCATTGTGCTTTTCTAAGAATCTTCTATTAAAGGCTGGATTTGAATCTTGAATATTTCCATAGATATCAACACACACAATAAAATCTTTAATTGTTTTCATGACAGCCTTACTTCTCATCTCGCTCGCAAGTGCAATGTCGAACTGATTTACTAAATTTTTATTGGTGTCGTCCATTTTCTTTAGTAGCACATCTATACACTTTGCAAGAACACCAAATTCATCATTCGATTTTATTTGTAGCCTTGCATGAGTGTCTTGAGATTTTGTAATCTCTTCTATTTTTAGTTTTAGTTTTGCAATCCTCCGCAACACACTCACATCAATGAGGGTCAGGATGATGACGACAGTAACAACAATACAACAAAAGAGAATAGCAAAAGCAACGGAAATAAGACTCATACCAAGAATCATATTAGACCTTTGATAATCAATTCGGAAAAAAAAGATTTGGTTCTGATAAACACCCTTCATTACAAGAAAAGTCATAACCCTCAAGCCTAGCTTGTTACTATAATCAATGTCTATATTTTTTGAGCACATGCGATATTGTAGGTTCTGGGTGTCCATTAGTGTCGGATTGATAAAATCAAAATCCCAATTAACAACTGTATCCGAGGGGATTGTAGGGTTGACACCAGAAAGCATGCTTAGGTACTGTAGAGAAATTGGGTCGTCCCATGGCATCATTGTAATGCATGAGGAAGTAGCATCTGCAATTTGTGAAATGGTTAGTGTACTATATAAATATCCAAATATCATAAACCCATCTATATTGACACCATCTCTTGAAATTGGTCTTGACATGGCATATAAAATGTCTCCATTTGTAGATGTTATAAAACCGACTTGATTTGTTTGTGAATCATTCATGTTCTTGGCGAATAAGTCAACATCTGGGCGTAATTGGTTCATACTCTCTGGCAGCTCTACTGTTTTCTTTGTGACCAGGTCGAATCCTGCTTGGAAGATTTGTGTACCATTTGAGTAGTAGTACGCGGCCACATTGAAGTAATCCGTAAATGTAGCCTCCGAATACGAACCATCGATAAAATCTTGAATTGCTTTAGATGTGTTGTTTGTCGTCCTCAATTCCATCATGAAGTCATAGCTGTATCCTGCGTTTGCGTTGTTGATAGAGAGTACGCGCAAGGCTCTTGATTGAACTGATAAAAATGATATCACAGAAGAGACGACCTTGTTAACATCTCCACTCTCTATATTCACATATCTAAATCATGTTAGTCTTCTACTAACTGTTGTACTTACTGTACGGGAAATGCCCCAAAGACAACAGAGCAGAAAATCACTATTAGGACGATAAACAATGACCCCAATATGAACAACGTTTTGAGTCTTATGGTACACCACTTTTGATTTCTTGCTTCATACCCCTTCTTGAAAATTTGAACAACCCTCTTCAGCTTGATCGCTTTGGCCCTATCCGAATTGATACTGGAGAATGTATCATAGTCTGAAAAGGTGTCTTCATGACTACTTGTGTTGGAATTGATAAACGAAGGGTGTTGGACCAACTGTTGGTTCATTTTTGAAAAACAATCAATAATATTGACAATGACTGACAAAACACAAATTTGGACATGCTGAGTCGCCGATTGAGGAAGTGCCATTAATAATCCCTTTTCGAATTAGAGCGGAGTAGAAGGAACTAATTTCATGTAAATGTGTTATAATAAATCTAACAGCACACTTCGTCAATGTTACACTCAACGGCAGGCATCAACGACAAGCAAAAATTTATCTAAAAACTTCATAAACACAAGGTATTATCGAAATAAAAGCAGTACAGAGTATATTATAGATAGTTTACCATGTTTTTATACATTTGCTGTTAACATCTAATTTGCTAAATGTATGTAAACGTGATTTTGTAACAAAATATTAATAACAGGGTGGAAAATGAAGTTCGGTGGAAGACGAAGTTCGTGTAAGTTGTAAAGCATTCAGACAACTTCGCATGTTCAAGAACAAAAAACTACCAGTCTTGAAATTAAAGAACAAACAATGCATTACCGAACGAATAATCATTACTTTTGTAGAACAACCTTCGGGTATGGGAGAGGAGAATCTATTAGCTGCGGAAATGAAGAGGGGATGTTGGGTAATGAAGGATATTGGCAGTGCGAATCATGCTTAGAAAGAGAAGAGAAAAAGAAAAATTACAACGAAGTGTGCGTACCTGATCAGCTACAACCTTACGAAAGAATGGACCGTAAAATCGGTTCGGAGTATCTAATACACGAAAGTTTAATCAGCTATGAGAACACCACATACGCAGGAACCGCTACCGATGGTACTCAGGTAGTGATTATTCTTGAAAATCAAGTTATTGATGTAGACATCGAGGTAACATATTGAAAATCACTTCCATTCTCATTCATCAAGTGCGAAAACATTCAATCCTTGAACAGTGACGGTGTCATTCAAGTGATTAAGCATTTTGTCCCACAAGAAAAATATTATAAGGATTGCTACTGCATCATAGTACCACGCCTCCCCAATTTAGCAAATACGTACATTCCCGACCGTTACGGTGCAGATAAAAATCAGGTAGACGAACAAATCGTCCGTAAGGTAGCCCTACAAGCAGCTCAATCTTATTTGAAAATGCAAATGAATGGAATTGCGCCTCCACATAAACCGACACCTCAATATATTTACATTAAAGAAGATGGTAATTTTTGTGTAGCCACTAGATGCGCGAGATATCTTTCGATTGATGGCAGTTATCGGGGAGCAAGGTTTGATGATGATTGTTATATTGGTTTGTCTACGATTGGATCATTCGGTGCTACTTTACTACAATTAGTAACTTTGTGCTCGGCTGACACCATTTGCCAACAAAAATATATTGGAGCACAAATAAAAAAATTCATCATGGAGCAGAATCAAGGGAAAAAATTGCAATATTCTCAGGAGTTGATTGATATGATTGTTGGTTTGTGGGACGAAAAACTTTCTTTTCAGGACGTTGTTACGACGCTGGGTAGTGTTAATGGAGTGAGGAGAGTTGATAACTTTTCTGATACAAGTATTGTTTGTAGTGAATAAATTATTACAATCATTAATGTTACACGGATGCTTTGTCTACTTTCAATTCTAAAAACCCTGTTTCATTAAATCGTCAAGATTCACTTCCATTTCCAAAGCAACAATCTACTTAACCTCCTCCGACATCCCGACTGTTTACAAAAATATCACGACATGGAACAACAAGACAACGGGACTGCAGATGCTGTCACTTTATCCGTACAACCAGTAGTATCTCATGAGGAGCAACCAGACGAACCAGAATTTGTGTTTCCGTTTGGAATCTTCAGAATCTTCAGAAACCTTTGTATTCTCTTTTCTGTGGCATGTGTAATAGCTTGGCTTGTAATGGGTGGATTGTGGCTTCGTGACATGAACAACGACAACAAACCAAACATTAACAGCTCCTTTTGGTCAGCGGTTGCACTTACATGTTTATATTTCCTTGTTGTGCTAGTGATAATTTTATTTCATCAAATTTACAGGATGTTTGAACGAAGAGCTGTTAGGACAGAGAACATTAGGCACCAGATTGAAATCGCAGCATCTGGTCCCTTGAGAGATACCAAAAAGTTCCCATTCTTTGGATATAGCGCAGAACATTCACATTTTGATAAAATATAAAAACATTTATAATTGTTGAAGCACACTTTGTGTATGTAGAATAACTTTTTCGTAACATTGATAGGTTCCTCTTGCATGTAGAGAGTAGAGAGCTTCCACAATGATGGCTCCTATCTTTGATGCCAGTGTAAGTGGTCTTGTCCTCGAGTTGAAATTGTGTTCGCATCAATTGTGGAGAATGGAGCCGAAGCAAATTGGAATACAATTGGTCTCATTTAATCGTTCGCCCAGCACATCAACTCGTAGTAGCATTAACTGAACACCATTGGATGAACATTCATACGCAGCAGAATCTGCCAGAGCATCGAAAGATTTACACAATGTAACAAATCACTAGGACAAGGTGCATACCAATCAACAACATGTGCATTATATTTGAAGATAAAAGCTTGCACCAGAAAAGAGTTCTCGCTGTCTGATCGACTCACCTTTTGAGATGTAGATTTTTCTGTTTTGTTTAAATTTTGCACAAGAAGAATCACGTGATTTTGAAAGTAGTACTAGATATATAGCGGCATCACAATGTTAAAAATTCTTTGATGAAGTCTTGCAACGCCGGCTGAATTATTGAAATTGCATTAATTGGACCATCAACGTTTTTTCGTAATGGATCTCGTTACAATTATCTTTACAAAATTATGGATCATCCATAAGTTTTCAAATGTCGGTTGAGGTCTAACCTTACATTGAATATACTTCAGTGAAATGAACGCCAAGGTTGTCTTTGGTTTTGTTGCCAAGTGGGACCATTCGCGGTATGAGACAAACAAGAATGATAATCCCACAACATTTGTCCAGCATGGATGTTCCCCAATTTTGGCGTCAACAAACATTACTTGGTCTCAAGAAAAAACTAATAAGGTCATAGACATACACTACACAGACGACAATGAGTCTCTTCATAAAAAAAGCATTTTTCCTGTACACAGACAAACAGAAGGAGGTGCCGAGGAGTTTCTAGTTTTCTTCACGAAAGACATACCGGATAATAGCGGAAAGGTATTAACAACAACAGAAAAATTCGCATCTCTTACTGACGTACAAAACCATTTACATAAACAAGGACACGTTGAAAACATGCCTTTGCGGCGATTAGCAATTATCAGTTCAGAAAAAAGAGTCAAAAGCACAAAGGACTTACATGACAAAGAGGTCATTTTAACTATATCGGAGTCAATAATCAATTACCACATACCATATTAGCATTGCAGTCTGAGGTGCCAAAGCCAATTTGATCCGCATGATTTTATGAAAGAAGAATTGGGAATAGCACCTCACGACCACCCAATAATTCATTTTATCAAATTAAGAGAACAGATCAAACAACAATCGGACTCCGTATTCTGTATTGATTACAGTGGAGTAGATGATGATGATCTCGAAGATTCTTTTTATAAAAAAAAAAAGCAAAACTCTGTTAAGTGCAATAAATCGTTGATTTATAATGTATTAAAGAGTCACAGTTGCTTCTTCGGAGTACTAGTCCGCTTGCCTCTACAAAACAGTGAAATCAATGCCCAAAAGTACAAGAAAAGTAGCAGTATTTGCTCCGGAAAGTTCCTCTTCTACATCCAATCTTACTTTTTCATCCGCGTGACACACTTTTCGTAGCATAACGACATCATTCATTTGAATYGATATTGRGTCACCTCTACTAATTGAACTTCKTAATTTAATCAATCGCAGTTTATTTTGGTACTTTTYGTACTACTTTTTAACCAACTCCGAAGCAGTAATTTATAACTTCAAAAGTAGCAGAATTTTGTGATTTAGTAGTACTTTAAAAATCACGGGTCTTTTGAGATGAACGTGACGAGAGTATGTGTTCTCTTAGATGAATGAATATTTATTTATTATTTATTTATTATTTATTTATTATTTATTATTTATTTATTATTTATTTCATAGTGCAATTCCTATTGTAAAGATATGCAAAATCAGAGAAAGTCAAAAAAAGTCAGTCTAAAAACAGAACAATGACAATGAAGGACAACGAGATAGACTGATACATCTCCAACGTGAACAAAGAAATCCATGATGACAAGAATAGTGGTACGATTGAACATTTTAGCAATGACTATGCCATCAAGCGCAATCGGAAAGCCATGGAAGGAAGTAAATATTACCACCAGCAACACTTTTGAAGAATACTCATGCCACGGAGATAGACATTAGCTTGATTTGACATCTTGCGAGGTCAAAGCTAAAGGGAAAAGAAATGAAGCGAGTCACCCTGCTCTAGAAACAATCTTCAGCTTCTCTCCAAAGGCCTACAAAGAGATGTTCGAAGGTGAGATCCCTCGGAAGCTGTAAAGTCTCTTCATCAACACAATATTGGAAGAGACATCAGTCTCCGGCTACGTTGAGCTTGTGAGATTCCACTGGGTGAGCGGGGACACCAAGGACATTCTATCCAAAAAGATTGGTAAGATTTTGAAAGACGAGAAGGATTTGTGATCATATGTGAGAATTATGAGTATTCGGTCGGATCTTCATTTGGTCTGATTGTTCGCCTTTTGAACGGAACGGAACAAACAAAATTATTTAGAATTTAAACTTAGCAAAACAATAAAAATTCCAGACTTAGACTTAGCAAAACAAAACAAAATTCCAGAACAATTACTTTTGGTGGGAGCCCTAGTCTACATTCACGGATGCATGTTTTAAAAAATAATGAAAGTCATGATGAATTTGAAGAGATCGAGAGTAAAACCTTCACACTTTATGAAAATAAGTTAAACTACCACATTCATCCTGGCCTGTACATAAGGATGTTGGAGACCTTTCAATCGAATTATAACAATTTTCGAAGAGGACTAATAAGATGGAATGTGTCAAGTAGAGAGACCTTTCGCTCATTACGTCTGTGCTGTGCTGGCCAAATGTATGGTGTGGGAAAGACAAGGTATTTTTTTTTGACCAGCCTCTAAGATTTATAGGTTTGGAGCGAATATGACAAGTTCTGTAAGCGCCATGCTGGATGAGGAGAAAAACGGAAAGAGCCATTTCAACACAATTGAAGCCAAACGATTTGCGAAATTGATTTGCGATCCAGAGAAAACGTTTTGTGCGGACATACTCTTCGACTTGATGTCAGAGGAAGATGTCAGGGGCCGAAGTGAGTCTGATATTGTATTTCACATTATACTCAGAAAATTTTCGGTCAATGAAGAACAATTTTCGGATTGGTTAAAACAAGAGGAGAGTAAAATTTCAGAGGAAGCAAAGCTAAGACAATATTACCAAAGATACTTTAAACTATATAAACTTGCAGAGTACATTTTGAATATGAAGAAGAAGGAAATCATATTCATACACATGGATGAGATAGACTTGCTCATCCATTTAATTGACCGTTCTCGCCAGATTAAGATGAGAGGAGAAGCAAAAAAGGATCTGTCGGAAATAATCAGCGATGGTCTCGTTACAACAACATACAAAATTTGGGATGCTCTAAACGCGATGATGTCAACAGGCGGAATGATGTTTTATTTGTCGGGTAGATCTCCAATCCTAAGTATGCTTGGGGGAAATTTGTTCGATAGGTACTCTGCGCAATCCCCTGGCCTAATTGCAACCATTGATTTTCCACCGTTCACCAAATCAGTATTGAAGCAGATAATACTTCAGACTGCTGTCCGTACAGGACATCCTCTACTTCAAAATTGCTTAGAAGAAGGAATTGATAGGTTTGTTGAGGAAGTGTTGAAATACACTCAGGGAATACCAATACAAGTCCACCATGTTGTGTTCGGGTTCATCAATAGTAGAACATCGTATGACAGCGTGCCACCAACGCTTGAAAGCTTGAAGCGTTACTGCGAGAAGACTCAAATTGAAGAGTTTCAAATACCAGGACTGCGGCTTTTAGTAACCCCCTCAGATCGTATTAATATTTATAGGTCACCAAAGCTTCTTCGTGTTTATAACATGCTCCTCACTATGGCAGTATTCAAACTTCTTACTGATGACAATGCAACACTTCGAGCCTCAACTGCAGGATTTGACGATTTACAGGCGAGGATGGGTATTGCAGACGTAGCGAATTTTATGGGTCTTAGTGTTGATAAAAGCAGTGGTACAGGAGCAGTAAAATTAGTGGCATCCTACTATACCATGCACTTTGCTTCGATGATGTTTAAGGATTGCCAACTCAAGTCGGAGTTCCTCCTCCCTCTTGAGACTGGAAATGGTGATCTTTGGGAGTTTGTTTGCAAAAGAGCAATAACCTTGAGGTTGACATATTGCTCTAATCATAGCAGATATTGTGATTTGTTTCCTTTCCTAAAAGGTTCTACTTTAGGTGACTGTGCTTTTGTAAAACCTGAAGCCGTAGTTTTTCAATTTGACGGAATTACTGCGAAAGAACCAAAGTTGGCCGAGATCAAAAGTTTCAAAGGAAACATATATGCAGGGGCCATACATACTTCAGACTTTTCTAGTTATTTCGAATATCTACCATATAATTGTGTTATTGAGCCAGTAACCAAATGTTCAAACTCGTTCGACCGCATGATTAAATTGAAAGATAACTCTGGCAATACTTCTGTTATTTGGATTCAGGATCGAAATAGAGGGGACAATCTGCTGGTTGCAGAAATAGATGAAGAATTAAACTTGGTAAGCAAGTTGTTTGGAGAACAAGACAAGATACATATCTATGTAACATTTATGAGACTCAACTCAGATAGTATGTATGATAAGTTGAAGGGTACAACCAATACAAATCAAGTCGATGAAAAGTACATAAGAGCAACCAATACTGTTTTATACAATCAAAAAATGAAACGAACTACAATCAAGAAAAATATTACAGTGGTCCTTTTAAATAATGAAGGGTTGGACGATTTTATTGGAGAAACAAATATGATGATTTTCAAACGTTTGAAAATGAGTTCTGAAATTAATATTTACAAATTTGAAGAGTATTTAGACTTCTTTTGTCCAAAGAAATTAAAGGTTGACATATTAGAGCTATTATAACAGAGAACACCAGATTGAAATTGTGCAGAACATTCACATTTTGATAAAAATAAAAACATTTATAATTGTTGAAGCACACTTTGTGTATGTAGAATAACTTTTTCGTAACATTGATAGGTTCCTCTTGCATGTAGAGAGTAGAGAGCTTCCACAATGACGGCTCCAATCTTTGATGCGTCAATGTCCAGTGCAAGTGGTCTTGTCCTCAAGTTGAAAGCCATGTATCTCATAGTATGTGCAAACTCCAACAGAATTGATTCTTGTAACAAAAACCTTTTCTTAGTCAAGGGCTCACATGCCAACATGCCAGTCTCGGTAAACATGTGCAAATGTGTTGGTTTGACCTGCTCGATTATCTCATTAGGCTCTAACGGAACGAAGGAAATGGCATTGGTCTTGAGGTCAACCACAACTTTTTGTAACGGCTTCTGTATCTGGTTTGCAGTGTATGCTACTACTTTGTCAAATGTGGGGGTCTGGTATGGCATTCCACTTATGGTTACTCTAAATGCGTTAGAATGCGTTTAATCGATGACTTACGATTGTATGATCTGGGCTGCACTAAGAAGTACGTCTCCAGAGTATAAATCCAAATGATTATTAAATACTTGCATGCACACGTGGATTACTCTAGGGCGTACCTCAGTTTCAAATGTATAGCTTTCTAACTGTTCTTTGGGAATCACATCCAAGTGACTTGTTGTTGGGACTCGGTTGGCGGCGTCTAGAGACCTCTATAATTGTTAGTTACTACATCAATCGGTTCTTACAGCAGTTAATGGTGCTTGTACTTGTCTTTGTGTTGATGGATCTCCAATGTTGTATATTGTTCTAACATTGTCCAGAGACTTTAATAAAGAAATTGATCCTTCTAAGCTGCGCAGGTTAATTCTCTTTGAAACTTCAACATTATACACGCAAAGTAAAATTGCCGACACTTAAATGTAAGCCAAAATTCTCAGTATGGTTCGTTACCTAATGAATCTTCTTTATTGTTTAGGAATGCAGAAATGCAGGAGGGAACGTGCCTCAAAAGTAGTACAACAGTACCTGTTATATTAGACTTGTACCATTCCAACAAAGTTATAATGTAGTCCTCCTCCACATCACCGGCACTCCTCCTACCGCTCAAGATAAAGGAGTCAACTTTTTGGAATATCGAGGCGTCAGCGCTAACTTGGCCCACGCACACTGATATTGTGTTGGTATCTACATTCTGGCCTTTATAGGTTGCCAGCCTCCTGAGTGCATCAACTTCCATTTTTGATTACAATCCACAAAAAAAACATGTCCGGCCTCGTGAATTTGGTTGTTGAGAAGGCAAAAAAGATACACCATTGGATTGATGACTACCCAAAAGTGAAGACTGACACAGTATTCGATACGTTCTGGGTGAGATCTTTACTTGGCGTGCTACTTTGTTTTATATCATTTCCTCTGTTGATTATACCATTCATAATCTATACTTTATACGAATATTATTATGGTGAGAAGGGAATTAAGAACAAGAAGAACATAAAGAAGGAACAGGAAGGGAAACCTAAAGAGGAATAGAAATAAATACAGATTTACAAGTATCACTTTAAATTCCATTCCGAATCTGTATTTGATATGGCTGCCAAAGGATCGTAGATTTGACCAACATAAAAGAAGTGCTTTTTATGCACCACCACACTCTGAAACCGAACTGCGCTAAGGGAGAAGCTAAAGTCAAGGTTGTCATTAATAATTTCTCCACAAATGCACGACCAAACACCGCCATAGTGGTTATTGAATGTTCTTCCGATGTGAAAAGCTCTTTGTGTGTAGTGTTCTTCTTTTGTACTATCAACACCTCCATAAGATTTATTTATTAGTGTTTCCCTTATAAGATTATACATGTACTTCTTTTGATCTTGGCTAAGACCAACTCCAAACCCCTCTCTAACTTCCATATTTACAATATATTTCTTAGAGCAACACCAGAATCCCAACCTTAACATTAAATCAACATATTGTTATTAGGAATTTAACGTACAAATTCTTGATAGTCACTAAAGAATCAAAAGTAAGTTTTTGTTTTGATACTTTGGTTGACGTATATTTTGTAATTAGTTTAACAATGAGCTTCACGTTTGGCAACACAAACACATCTCAAACAAGCGCGCCTTTTTCATTCGGAAACTTTGGAGGCTTTGGAAACCAAACCAATACACAAACCCAACCTAATTTACAGCAAAATGCAAACTATCAAAATGTTGACTTTAGAACAGTGTTTGAGAGCCTTCCAGAGGCATTACAGCAACAGTATGAACAGTTTGACTCCATCAAAAGACAAAACAGAAGAGAATTAGCTGATCTTGTGGACAACAAACCCACCTCAACAAACCTTGACACAATCAAAAAAGACTTGACGAAATTAGAAAGAGTTTGTTATTGTTGCTGTGTAACCTTGTTATTAACCAGAATCAGAAATATGCTAGTGTCCTGTATAATCTCAAACGCGACATTGACGCGGTTGGTAAAATTAGCAATCAGGTCAAGGAAGAAGCACAAAACATTGAATCCATACAAACTAATTTTGGTAAAATAAGATCAACGCATTTTTTAGGCGACATGAATTATCGCTCCATGTAAGTACTAGTATTAAAAAAACATTCATTTGACACATACATAATAGGTACTTTCATCGCGTGGCCAAGAACTTGGATTCCAGAATGCAAGAACTATGGCATCAAATTGAAGAACTTGGTGCTACGCTATCACGTAATGAACTAGAGAGGATGAACTCTCCTGGTCTTGGTAATTCATTTTTCATCAATCGTCACTCAACATCAAAAGTCCTTCAAGAAACACTCAAGAGTCAACAAGAACTTCTCCTGAGCATTTCAGCACAAGTGGCAACTCTCCATGAACAAGCCAACGACCTTCGCGAAAACTTTCAAAAATTCTTCACAAGCAGTTACAACCTTAATCACATTTTTGAAGCTTCCAAACCAACAAGCGCTACCACTGAAGAAGACATATTCTCAACCGACAGGATCAAGAAAATGCTTGGAAATGGAAGCAGACTCACCATCAAACAAAACATTGTAAGTACCTTCGTTCATCATTACCAAAAAACATTTCAAATAGATCATTCCAGGGATGCAACCAGAGAATACACAACAACCACAACCTGCTCAGAACAACCCCTCACAACCTGTCCAGTCAGGATTTAGTTTTGGAACACAAAACAACAACAACAACAACAACACCTCAGGATTTAACTTTGGAACACAAAACAATAATACATCATCGTCATCAGGATTTAATTTTGGAACAAGCACCACTCCAAGCACAACCACTACTGCTCCATCAACATCAGGATTTAGTTTTGGAACACCATCAACCAACAATACATCAACCACCACCGCATCAACATCTACGGGTGGATTTAACTTTGGAGCGCAGCCGACCACTACAGGAACGACACCAAGTGGTGGATTTAGTTTTGGAACCACCGCAACCACTCCGACTGCCGCCAATACTGCTCCGCCGGTTACAAGCACTCAACCATTTGGTTTTGGTGGATTTGGAACCACTGCTACTGCAACCACTCCTGTATCTAATTTGGACAGCGGTCGGTCAGAACACTCTGCTCCTAATTTGTCGAATCCTCCAACAAAGAGAAGAAATGTTAAATAAATAATTATTTAATTTATATTTGATCAAAATCAAAAGTTCCAATCTTCTCGTCAGCAGATCTCAATGCACCATACTTGCTGGTGAACACGTCGATTTTACCATTCTGACCGTCCTTTACAAGTATGGATGTATCGCTAGGTACTGTGACAGTGGCTTTTCTTCCTTCTCTCTCCATCTCTACATTCACGCTCTGAACACCATACATACCGGCGTAACGATACTCATCGTGGTCCTTTCCACCTCTTGCTTTGATATTTCTATTCTTGAAACCTTCGTTGCCCTTACCTCCATTGTAAGTCATGGTTGTTTTTAGGTCCTTATTTGATTGGTTTACAATGTAGGTATTATCGGTGCTGACGCGATTAGGAATCAACATCATGATGCCATTAGCAATTAGACCAAGTGGAGGAGGTAGTGCGCTTGCGATACCTCCGATGACAGCCTTTGCTGCAGCAATGCCCTTCTCTTGAGGACTTTTAGCAGTGATGATGTCTTGCAAACCACCGACAAGACCACCTACGGCTCCGCTCAGCGCCTTACCAACTGTACTTCCAACTGTTTTAAGCACTTGGCTAGTGACCAACTTTGATAATTGATCGCCCACCACTTTTCCTCCTTTATTAGCCACTTGCTTACTGATTTTATTCAACATTTTATCGACAGCCTTCTTTCCTGCCTTCTTGACCATTTCATCATAACTGCTCTCGATCTTCTTCTTGATGTCTCTCGCCTTGTCTCTTTCCTGCTGACTAACTAACAAATTTTCGAGATTTGGACCACTTTCTTTGATTCTCTTTTCTCTTTCTGCTTTTGCAGAGGTTTCGATGGCCTTTTTCGCAGCGCTTTTTGCTTCTTGTTTAACTTGGTCTTTTGCTCTTTTGACGCCTTCTTTTAATAGCCTTTGTGTTGATTTTTCGACGATATCTCTTGGGAATCCTGCTTTGAGTAGTCCATTGGCTGTTTTTAAGGCACTTTTCCTTAGTTGGTCGCTCTTTGATTTGAAAGATTTGTAACCTACGTTGACGGCTGCGTTTAGTGCTTTTGTGGCAATGTTGTTCATTCCTTTTGGAAGATGAAATTTTCTCAAAGTCTTTTCCAAATCGCGATCGACTAGATGTTTTAATTGGCTCTTGAGATTGGATTTGAGATGTTTCATTGAGGATTTGATGACGTTTTTTTTGTTGGAATTTTGTGCGGCCTCTAACATGTTTCGGAGGGCGCCGATCGTCTTTTTGAGACCACCTTTATTTGAAAGGAAATTGAGTGCGTTTTTTAATTTGTCTGAAGCGTTCTTGATTGCCTTGGCGCTGGTTTCCTTGTTCTTGTTTGGATTTCTTTTGATTTGATTGTTATTGTTCTTTGAGCGACGATTGTTTTTTGATTTGTTGTTGGTTTGGTTTCTCTTGTTCCCTTTAAGCTTGTTTATTTTGTTGTTCCATGTTTTTCGAAGTTTGTTTAAAATGTTTCTAGTATTCTTGTTATTTCTTTCGTTTTTGTTGTTACGTCTGCTTCCATTTTTGCTTCTTTTATTGTTGTTCTTTCTTTTATTGTTGTTTTTATTTCTTCTATTGACTCTGTTGTTGCGTCCTTTTCTGTTACCTCTGCTTCTGTTGCTTCTTGTATTTCTTTTGTTATTGCGCCTATTTTTGTTTCTGCGTCCTTGTTTGTTACGTTTGCTTCTTTTATTCTTGTTGGCCTTGTTTCCATTGTTCCTTCGGTTGCTTCTATTGACCCTTCTGTTTTTGTTGTTGCGCCTGCCTTTGTTGATCCTTCCTCTTTTGTTGCCCTTATTTCTTCTGTTAGACTTTCTGTTGGACTTCCTACTAGATTTTTTGTTAGATTTTCTACCTGCCCTATTTTTATTATTGCGCTTGCTTTTGTTGTTTCCTCTTTTGTTATTCTTTTTAGCTCTGTTCTTGTTTTTGCGAATGTTATTCTTCACAGCATTCTCTAAACGCGAATTAATTCTATCCTTGTTTTTACGACTAAGAAGACCACGGTTGGATCTACCTTTGGGCTGACGAGATTGTTTGCCTCTGTTATTTGTCCTATGGCCATTCTTGCCTTCTCTACTGTTTCTCTTGCTTCCGCCTTGTTTCTTTCCTTTGGGCTTTTGTGATTTGTTTTTGTTGTCACCTTTTGTAAAATTTCTTCCTGGTTTTCCTGCATTTTCTGCATTCTTCTTGGCCCCTGATCTTAATGTGTTGGGGGCTCGGTTGATTTTACCACTATTTTTTGGTTTTTGATTTGCACGTGGTTTTGGGGGTGCAGTGGTTCTTGCTGGTGAGATATTCTTTGCGGTTTCGGAGGAAGCCTCGGCTTGATATGTGGCCACTAGAACAATACAGAGGACCAACAGAAACAGTAGGAACCTCATTTTATTGCTTTTTGAAAAGTGTTCGGTACTTGAAAGGACTCCAAATAAGGATATTCATTATAATAATGTAACACATGTCAGGCATCCACCGTCATTCCGGAGTGCAGTTCTCCGCTAAAGCAACAAAGTCCAACCTCGATTGTAAAGGGAAAGTGCAGGAATCAGCCAACGTGTGGGTGGGTGGGTAAAAATTTTTAAAAAATCAGTATAGGGGGGTGGGTGTCGGTAAAAAATCAGTGTTTTGGGGTGGGTCTAAGGTGTTTTCAAATACAAAAAGTTTGTATTGAAGTTTTTTTAATGCATCTGTTAAAAGTAACAACTTGTTTCTCTTGTCCTTTGCCGTCAACTCGTCTAGGTCTTTATACATCGCTTTAGCAGCGACCTCCAAGTCTTGTTTTCTAAAGGAGTTGGAATTAGCTTTAGTCATTGTCAAATAGCAATAAGCATTGACATATTCTTGGTATGGATTTGAAGGCTTTGGGAAGTAGAAAGTAGCACTGAAAGTAGGCTTCTCATTGGATAATTTAAATTGTCCACTTTTGAATGATAAAGTAGTTTGTTGCTTCATTGCTTCAGTTATCTGTAATCTTGAATCCGCGCCTCAAGTTCCAAACCAACCTAACAACGATGAGTACCGAAAACATACTAAATACGTATTTTTGCGTAGTAACCCAACTTTTGTAATTTTTGCATTTCTGTCAACGGCTCAATATACATATTCAAATATGTTGTTGAAGAATTGGCAAAAGTGCAGTATCTTCAACGAAGTCTTTAAATAGAAGTAAAGAAGCTGGCCGCAGGCCCGGTTTTTTATATTTACTATCAGCACACATTGGGTGGGTAATACAGACGAAATCACAATAAAGGTGGGTGGGTGGGTTTGACACATAAGCTGATTCCTGCACTTTCCCAATGGGGGGAAAGATATCGCACAGACCGTTAAATGGCGCGCCAATCGAATTGTCGTTTACAATTTGGACCGGGTACTGGATGTGTCTGGTACGGGCGAATATGTGTCTCCCAAGAAGGGAAAGTATGTTTCTTATGATTGAGGTAGCTTCATAATTGGATTTATCTCGGTCGTTCAGGTAGATTTTATTAAGGGCAGAGCGGATGTGGGTGTAACAGGAGTTAGAGAAGAAACCACGTAGGTCAATGACGAGGTGGTTGGTGCGGATATTACTAGGAGAGTCGATATTGTTCCAAGAGAGAGAGATTTTGTGATCATTCAGAAAATGATCGTTTAGGACTTTATTTATATCTTGTTTTAGTTCCGCAATGGCAATATCAACATATCTGCACTCGAGAACAAGGTGCTTAAGATCAGCATCCTGGCCACATAAACTACATTTCAGAAGCGCTCCACTTTTTAGGTCTCTGTTGTAGAATTGATCACAACGTGCTCGAAGTAGGGAAAGGGCAGGACGGTTGGGGCACATAGTGTTCCATATCATGTTTGAAATACCGTGAGGGGCTTCAGTGTGGGTGGGGAGGTCGTAGACAGTAGAGTTGGATGATTCTGGGGAGATGTTGGAAAGGTAGTATTCTCTGACCAACCGAGGAATGTTGGGGTTGATGTTGTGGGTACCGTGGATTATTACAAATTGGGGGGAGTGCGCCATGATGATAGTACGGGTGAGGATAATAGGGGTGCCAGATGTGCGTCCAACATCAGCATTGGCATCGGCCAGGTCGTTATCTCTGTCTCCACTATGTCCTTTGATCCAATTGATTGACGCGTCAATGCCTTTAAATGTCGCCAGGTAGTGGAAGGTCTTTGACAGGTGTCCAGTCCTCTCAGATGATTGATTCATCCGTACTGCATTTTGATTGTCAATAAATATACATACCTTTGAATTGACAGGGAGTGCTTTAATAACAATGATGGCTCCAATAATTTCGGCGTGTGTGGAACTTTCGCATGGTGGGATTTGTAGTGCCCTAGTATGGATGATGTTATTAGATTGAGGATCGGTGA
>JAOPGA020001146.1:0-17172 GCA_026419775.2 Acrasis kona | reverse complement strand
ATACAACTGCGATAAGTGAGCTTCGAAAACTTGGTGACTGCGATGAGAAAATTGGAAACGGTGTTTTCTCTTTTGTAGATTACATTCGAAATCTTGAAAAGAAATCTTCGAAGAAGAAATCTACAAAGATTGCAGAAGAGGAGGAGGAGAATGGCAACAACGATGAGGATGAGGATGGAGCCAAGAAAGAGGACGAGGCAGAGAAAGACAGCAACTCTGGAGAAGGAGACAACCACATCGACGAAAGACAGGAGGCTATAAATATACTGCAGACTCAAATTACCGCGCCAGTTCAAAAATCTACTGCTGATGCTTATAATGCCAAAGATTTACTATCAAAAATAAGCACAATAGAGTCAAACGGCAGCAGTTATGATAATTTAGCCTATGGATATATCACAATATGTGCCCAACACCAAGTCGCCAGCAAATGCAATCTACAATCTGACATAATGATTGGTGCATACTACAATGCTATCAAAAACATTGGTTCATCCAAAGATTTGTCAGACCCAAATCCTATAGCCAGCAGCAAGCTCAAGGCTACAATTTCGTTCTTCCATTCATGGAGAAAATGTTATCAAGACTACATTGAGAAGAACGACATTAAATTTATTAGCCCTCAAGCTAAAAAGGCGTTGGATTTGGGTGAAAGTGATTTAGGAGCTCTCAAACTCAATGAGCTCCAACATACGATTGCAGGCTGCTCTAGTCGTACATTTTACAGAAAAATTCACTTATATAAATTTGCTGTAAAATATCCTTATGTGTTGAATCTTTCTCTGCCGACAAAACGTTTAATTGATCACATGCCTATGTTGATCAAAATTCTTGAAGAGGACTCTGATGATGGCAGACTTTACAAGCCGATATGGTCAAATTGTAATCAACCACAAAAAGCARAAACACCCACTCCACCATCTCCTACCAAACCTTCGAAAATAGATGCCGGTAAGTTTATAATTCTTGCGTTGTATTTACATATATTAAGATGTACCTTTCACATTTGAGGACACTCAAAACCTTCCTAAGCTTAATCTTGAGTATGAAATCAATGATATAATCAAGATTTTAAAGGATCAAAATAAATCATTTGTGGGGTCGAAAACATTATTAAAGAGGCATAAAGACAAGAGTGATAGACAGGTGTCAAATACTGTGGAAGATGATGGAATGCCTGTTAAAGTAGATGAAGTTGGACCGCTCAAGTTGAAGACTGAAGAAATGTCCTCAATCAGTGTGGATAAATGCATGGGATGTGGAATCTTCAATGGAATAGCAGAAATGTGGTTCCCGTCAGCATGGCAGATTAAATCAAAAGTGAGTTTCTTTTATTGCCTTTCGTAACTTTGATAGACCCTTGTATTTAATGTAAATAATTGCAACAAATTCATTAGAGATGGATTGTTTGAAGTTTGGGTTGGAACAAAACAGAGTCGGTTAAAGAGCAAAGCGAAACAAAAACAGAACGGAAAAAGAATGGAAACAGAATAAAAGCAAAACAGAATCAGAACGGAGTCGGTTAAAAACAGATTTATTTCAAACCAGAAATAGACAAGAAATTCGTCAAGGAATATCGAAATTCACAATATCAATTCATTTGCGGTTTACTTTAATAACTGCGCGGTTGATTCATTAATCGATTAGATATATCCGTGCCGAGCCCTAATGAAGTTTGTATACATTAGCAAATGTTACAGCATGTATTTTAATTGTTTATGCAAGTATTGAGGGAATGATGAGCGGAAAGCGCACATATTGTCCTAAGAAAGGTGGGGACCTCAAGGTAGTGTTGCTTAACAAAGATCAGAAGCATTTTGTATGTCTCTTCCGAAGATGATAAATGTTTTGTGATATTTCTATTCAAGCTGCGGTATATAATATGACTGTAAATGTATAAAAATTTGATGTTTATTTAATTCAATTCAACCGGCTCATGTGCGGCATGCTTCACACGTGTTTTTTCCTCTCTAAGTTGAGTCAACTTTATCAAAAGCCTAGAATGAATTTAATCATTTTTGTGATAGTGCTATCAACTCTTTCAGTAAACGCCAATCCGTATCTTGGTTGGTCTACATGGTCCCTACAGGCTACAAAACTGCGAGGTTATGGGGCAAACTTTATGAGAGAGGAAAACATATTAAACGCGGCAAAGATTATGGCTGATAAACTACATCCAATGTATAAATACATTAATCTTGACTCTGGTTGGTCAGATGATTCGATAGATAGTTATGGTAGATTTCATGAAAGCAAGGATAAATTTCCTTCTGGAATTAAAAACACAATTAATATTGTTCATGATCTAGGTTTGAAATTTGGAATCTACTTTATCAGTGGCGTTCCTAAAAATGCTTGGGATGCAAATTCCCCTATAAAGGGTACCAATTATACTATAAGAGATATTGTGACAAATAGAAGTGCTCAAGCGAACGCTTTTAAAGACTCAAGATACAAAATAGACTACTCTATTCCCGGGTCACAAGAATACATCAATTCTCAAGTCAAATTACTTGCCGAGTGGGGTGTGGACTTTATAAAACTGGATGGCATCGTACCCGGAAGCCAGGTCGAATCAGGCGTGGATTGCAGAGACGATGTCAAAGCGTGGAGTAATGCAATAAAAGAGAGCGGAAGGAGCATTTGGTTGACTCTTTCATGGAAGATCCCACTGGGTTACATCTCTGACTACCAATCGTATGCAAATGCTTGGCGTATCGAACAAGATGTTGAATCATATGACACCGTTCTTACAAACTGGGGCAACATTCGTAGAAATGCAAGACAAGCGCACATATGGGCGTCTAATAACGTTCACTCACAAGGGTATCAAGATATGGACTCTTTGTTAATTGGTAACGGGAAAATGAGTAACTTGACGGAAGGTGAGAGGAGGGCAATGATTTCTATTTGGGCAATGGCAGGAGGTCCATTATATTCTGGCGATGACTTGACCAAATTAGATGACTATGGTTTGTACCTGTTAACAAATAAAGAAGTGATAAGCATCCAACAGAAGTCCAACCCTGCAAAAGTTGTTAAAACTCTCAATGATGTTCAAGTGTGGTGTGCAAACAACAAGGATGGCACGATTGTTGTGGGCGTTGTTAACTGGGGAAATGTTGATTCTAATGTTACGTTCGATAGCAAGCAGATAAGCTCATCGGATCACACGTATGGCGTTAGAGATTTGATAGAGAAGAATAATTTGATTGATTTTAAAAATATTTATAACGTATTTATACAATCCCACGATGCAAAGCTTCTCCTTCTCTCAAAAAAATAAAAATGTTTCGGTCAACTCTGTTTTTGTAATCTTTCATAAAAGATATCCACATCAAAAAATTTCACACATTGTATTCGATATGGATCAACCTTGACAACACCTTTAGACATTGACACAATGGAAAAGCCAATACCAACGCAAATATCTACAACCATGCCGCCATCCATGCTCTCTAACTCCTTCAAGTGCAAGGGTTGATTAATGGTCTCCATCTCCACGCATGCAAGTTGAGCCTTATCGTTCCTACCCCATCCATATAATTTACCATGATTCGTAGTCACAAAACAATGGAAAGAACAATGAGAAGAATATACGTTTCTAATTCTTTCGATTCCAAAACACGTAACCAGAGTGGGAATGTAACGGTTCCTAAAATCACCAGTACAAAGGCTGCCCCATTGGTTACCTCCCCACACGTACAAACTTCCATTCTCGTTGATGGCCATGGAATGAACCGAACACGCAAATACGTTGGTGATCACTTTGCTCTTGAGCGACTGCAGCCAGTGCACGGTGCTTCTGTCTTGAGCGTCGGACAGACCCAGTTGACCCATCCCGTTCCCACCACAACAAAGCACTTGATTGTTGTTGGTGAGAATGATGGTGTGGTTGCCGCCTGCAGAAATGCTCTTGATCGAATAGGGATCGGCATCGCGATGTTGGTCATGGCCACTCGACCTTCTCCTCAGATTCGGCAGCAGCGTTGCGATCCAATCCCTGGAGCGCTCTCCGCTCGTCCTCTCCAAATGAATCACCCTTCTCAAATGATTCACGTTGAAGCTCTTGATTAGAACGGGGCGAGTGCAATCATTAAAATGACCCAACGAAAGTTGACCGTGTCCATTCTTTCCCCATCCATACACCTCTCCCGTACCTACTCGTTAGAAATGATTTGCAATTGATTTTACTCGATAGAGCAAAGTTATGACTGCTGCCCACGTAAATGTTGGTTATCGTCTTGAAGGTCAATGCTTTGATGACGGTGGGCTTGTTCTTGTGGTGGGCGTGGCCTAATCCCAGCTCCCCTGACACGTTGTAAATGTATTCCAAGATGCAATGATGATACCTTCGTTGTTATATCCCCACGACACTACGGTGCCCTTCGCTACATTTGAGTTTGAGGAAAATGTAAACCTCACTTACAGCTCAGCATGACGGTGTGGAATGATCCCGCACAAATGTCCACCACATTTCCCGTGGCTGCGAACGAACTCCGCATGGATGAAACATGTCCACAATCATATCCAAGAGCCAACTAAATCCAATCGGTTTATGAATTGGTCATACGAATTTACCTGTCCATTATCGTTACATCCGGCGGATAGAATTTCGGTCCTTCCATCCCTAACTACAAGTCATACGCTGGCATTCAACTTTTTCCTTACCGGTCGTGGCCATGACATGCTCCGCACCTGCAATCACTCTATTAATGTTTCTTGTGTCAAGATATTTTATCCGACATGGAACCCTTCTGTCTACTGTGTCACGGGTTGCCAACTGTCCTTGGTTGTTATATCCAAAAGAATAAACGCTGTGTATCATCGCGTCAAGATGACCTTGTTTTTGTAACAGACATGAAGAAGAGGAAATTGCAGGAAGTAACACCTGACGAAGGATCCTCGTCGAAAGACTCGAATCATAATGACGACAAGAAACAATCTCTTAGCACATCAGATCTTCAGCTAGTCCTCCCCATCAAACTTAACATTGGCGGACAAGTGTTCTTGACGCTGAAAGATACGTTAACTTCGATCGAAGGATCCTATTTCGCATCAGTGTTTAGCCCTCATTTCGCCGAACCAATAACTGCAGAAGATGGCTCTTATTTTGTAGATCGCGACCCTACTGATTTCAAAATCATTTTGAATCATTTACGAGGCAAGAACGTGTCTGCCGCAATAAAGTGTCTGGACAAATCGCGTAGACAATCACTGATCGAGGAGTGTAAGTTCTACGGACTCGACGAAAGCATGGGCAAATACTTTAAAGAAATCCTTCTATCCAGTCACCTCGAGAAGAGAGCAGGCTCCACATTCAAAACAAAAATGAAGTTTAAACACTCCAGCGTTGTGTATGGTGTGCATGGTACTTATGATTTCGATAAACATTATCCAAGCCATGACTTTTCAGCGTTTGGAATCAAGTGGTGCTGCGATTTCAAGGGAACGAAGGCGGGAAAAAGTCTAAGCATGTTTCTTACCCCAAAGAAGCTCTACGGTTACGCCTTCAAATTAAAGTGTTCATTTAACATGGATAGTGAGGACGATGGTAATACTTTTACACACGAGTACAGAACGGAAGATGAGGGATGGGGTTATCCAAGTTTTGTTCAAGTGAAAGATTTAAGAGATGAGAGAGACCACTACATGATTATAGAAATGAAATTACTTGACTTTAAGGTGAAGCAATCAAAAACACTTTTGGAGAGGGACACTGAATCAGAGTACGTTCCGCCAGCCAAGAAAACAAAAAACAAATAAATCTATTTATAAATGCATTGGATTCCCATAATGATCAACACAAATATTTTGTAATCGTTGACTAGCATCTTGATGTTCATCGATAATCAATAGGAAAAGAATAGCTTTCGAAGATGTATGCACCCCGATATTGAGAAGGTGCCTTACAATCATCCGCTATTCGAAACAAAGACGTGCATAAGTGAGAGGCAAGATCAATACATTCGATTTGTCTCACAATCCAGTTCGTTACAATTAAACTTTTTATTCAAACCGATTGCGTGGTCTTTACGAATCCTCTCAGCACGTATAACCTGATGAAGTTTTCTGCAAATCTTTTACTAACCTCGAGATCCGTCTCTCCATCATGATGAATTATGCTTAAAGGTTCGCTCTCCCTCAGACTTTCAAATTCACGAGCGGCCTCTTCTCTCGTGAAGCAGGGATGGTATTGGAATCCAAAGCACTTTCGGTTGGGAATTTGATAGGCCTCATTGGACCAAGTCTTTGTGTGGATCAGTCTCATCTCTTGTGGTATCAAGAAGCAGTCGGAGTGATAAAAGCATTGAACGAAAGAGTTTGGGATGCCGGTCATGATTGGATGCTTTTTGGCAAAATCGTTCAGATAGCACGTCATGTATCCATACTCTGGGGTAGATTTTTGTATTTGAAGAGTGGAGACACGGTCAGGTCCATAAAGAGCTTTGATGATGGATTGAGAGCCAAAGCAGATGCCAACGGTGGGGAAATCAAATGTATTCACCAAGATCCTAATCACCTCGAGAAGAGTGTTCAAGTAAGGCAGATTGTCGTTGAGCGTGGAATCACCGCCCCCACCAATGATGAGTCCGTCGTAACATCTATGAATTGTACTTGCAATGTGCTTTGGTTCCGGGAAATCTTTTTCTTCCACCAGTAACGGTGGGTAGTTCATGTGCGAGTATGGCAATATGTGTTGATCGATGAGCTCCTTCCATAGGGAATGACGGTGATCACCTGGCCAATGGCCATATCTAACGCAATAAATGTCAGATTCTACTGTGATGTGTTCGCTCTCGTTGTCTACTTGTTTGAAGAAATTCTGAAGCAACTCTCCGTCGAAGAAATCTGTTCTATTACCAACATCTAATATACAGAGCTTGGCGTGGCCGCTCTTCATATCGGTGTGCATCATATGCGCCATGGTTAATATTTGGTGAAAAGTTTGTTGTTATTTTTGTTTGACATGAATGCTTCCACAAAAGTGATAAAGCGATCAACTGATTCTATTTTCGTTGCCGATGATCCGATGTCTATAAAAATATGATTCAATAAAAGACAATTTGAAAACAAACGAAACAAATGAACATCTTCGACGGCGCAAAGAATTTTGTACAAGGCTTCGGGCAACCACAAAACGGTCCTATCACAGGGCAAGTAGAGGTATTATTGATTGAGGCCCGTAATGTACCAAGCAACGATTTCTTTTCAAGAGGAGACCCTTATGTCAAGATTTCCCTAAATGGAGTGGTCCACAAGACGAACGTCGTCAGAAACAATGCAAACCCTCGTTGGGATCAACAATTCCAGTTTCCAGTTTCGAATCCAAACCTAGACATACTGCAGTTAGAGCTGAACGACAAAGACACATTCTCCGACGATGTGGTAGGATTTGCACAGGTACCATTGGCTGGACTTTACCCTGGGCAGCCACGTGATCAATGGGTTCCATTGCAGAAACATCCAAACTGTTCCATTCACATATCCGTCACATTACTAAACGGAGGTGGCCAGCAAGGATTTGGACAACAGCAGGGCTATCCTCAACAACAAGGTGGTTATTCACAACAGGGAGGCTACCCACAACAACAAGGCGGTTATCCACAACAACAGGGAGGCTACGGTCAACAAGGATACCCACAACAACAAGGTGGTTATCCACAACAAGGAGGCTACCCGCAACAACAAGGTGGTTACCCTCAGCAAGGTGGTTATCCACAACAAGGTGGTTACCCACAACAGGGAGGCTACCCACAACAACAAGGTGGTTATCCACAACAGGGATACAATCAACAGAGCTATCAACAACAAGGGTATGGAGCAGGAATGAATGTACAAGATCACCATAAACATAAACATTAATTTTTTTTACGTTTCAATTTTTGTATGCAGACCACATTTTTAGTCTTTCACGGTCTTTATTTAGTGCGATTAGTTCTTTAGTTAAAAAAGATGGCTATCGCAGCGGCAGTGCTTCGGTTAATGGCAGGTGATGGATATTGTGTTTATTATTCCATCAGGTGGATCGTTTTATGTCGTCACTATATTAGACAAGTGGAAAGATTAGCATACAATATTACGACACTACTGATAAATCTTTAAAAAATTGACTTTAATGTGTCGGTAAACAAAGTAACAAGTCGATACGCAGTTTTGACAAATACTGCCCTTTTGTGGGCTCCATCTTGTTGGCATTGACCAAAGTTGTATTGTCAGTATTTGCTACAAGTCATCATTCCCTTATAGGTGATTCCACGTGCAAGACCTTCAAGATCAACTTTCCTTACAAAACATCACGAAATTGTCATTTATTCAATAATTATTAAATTTTATATTTTTTTTGATCGACAACTGACATACCATAATTCTTCTGGGAAAATTTGCAGCTAAATCATGTATATATCACATTGGTCATCAGGCCCATATCATGTCTGAGCCTAGCTTAGATTAAGTGTGCACATTTTGCACATTGAGGGTGAAAACCCTATCGTAAATAGAATTCCCAGGCAGAGTTGTTGGTATTGGCATACATAATCATTATTAACCTACCATGTTTTTTTAGTGATCATAAGTGTTCTGTACATCTGATGGATTTTCGTTTGAGACAATAGACACTTATTTAACCAGACTCCCGCCATATATAGTCTGCCTATCAACTTGAACATCACCGTGACAGAGGCAGCTGATGTCTTTCTTGAGGCTTGTTAACATTGCTTTGCTGCCACTTTAATTACGTAGAGTACCGAGTTAGATTATGCAATAACGTTGATATTGTGGTTCGTCCTAAAATTTCTTGACTTTTTCTCTATATTACCTTGCTGTTGGCGCAGGTGCACGTGCCTCCTGTTTAGATTCAGAGCTTCTCTTGAACAGTGCCCTATTGTGTTATAAATTTCCTTTAGACTACCTGCGGATAGGGTTCCGATGCTTTGTATCTTAACGTACCATGTGACCAATTCGATGATGTTTACGATGTGCTTTGGATGAATTCTTTTCAGGTTATTCTCTCTGGAGTCCTCTTTTTGTATTCTAGTCCTGTTGTTGGGTTGTAATAAAACCTTCAATTAAAAAAGTGATGGTAAGGGTTGCAATTGAGGGATGCTGTCATGGCGACCTCGACAAAATATATGCAACAATAGAGCACGCTCAGAAGCAATTATCTGAAAATGAGAAAATTGAGCTTTTGATCTGCTGCGGAGACTTTCAGGCAGTTAGAAACGAAAAGGACATGGATTGTATGAATGTACCTCAAAAGTACAAAGAATATAAAGATTTCTATAAGTACTACAGTGGCCAGAAATCTGCCCCCATTCCAACGTTGTTTATTGGAGGAAATCACGAGGCGAGTAATCATTTAAAAGAATTATATTACGGTGGTTACGCTGCACCCAACATCTATTATCTCGGGCACACTGGATGTGTATGGTTCAAGGGCCTACGCATAGCAGGAATGTCAGGAATTTATAATCAAGCCAACTACTTCAAAACAAGAGAAAAGGAGACTCTGCCTTACGACAACAACAGTCTAAGGAGCGCATATCATGTTAGACATTATGAAGTTTATAAATTAAATCAACTCAAACTGAGCACTGACAGCCTTCCTATTGATATATTCTTGTCTCACGACTGGCCCGTGTCCATAACTAAATACGGAAACGAGGATAGGTTGCTAAAATACAAACAACACTTTAGAGCAGACATTGAGAAGAATCAACTTGGAAGTCCTCCAGGTTTGTTCCTTTTAAATCAACTCAAACCAAAATATTGGTTTTCTGGTCATCTACACTGCAAATTCGCTGCACAAGTGGATCATGGTGGAGAAACTTGTACAAAGTTCCTGGCACTAGACAAGTGTCTACCCAAACGTGACTTCCTACAAATAATAAACATTGAACCAAGTGTTCCCAGCGGCGTCGAACATTCAAACTTTTATCATGACCTGGTCTGGTTGGCCATTACCAAGCTTACCAATCCTAAAATGAATAAACAACCCCATATTTACGGGTCACAACTTTCCTCGTTAAGACTGGAGAGACTGGAGGACATTGAAGTTGAAAAGAACAAAATACAGAAACTTCTCAATACATACCTAGACGGTAAGTTCAAAGATTTGCAAATATACCCTGACAGTTTTGTCGCAAATGCACCTGTACATGATCCTGAGGGTTTACATTTAAAATTGAATCTGGAGAGGGCTGGTTGGAATTATCTAGAATGTAAAAATCCTCAAACCACTCAACTCATTGATATGTTGGGTCTGGAAGACTTGATATCCTTCAAAGTAGATTCTGCTTCTGATACAAAGAATGAAGAAGAAATTGACATTGATTTGTAAATTAATAAACATTCGAACTACCAGACTAGTTTTAATCTTTATTTTCTTCCAAAGAAGGATCCTTCCTCATGCTATTTCTGGGAGAAAGTCTGCAACTATTACGTGGAGATATTCTTCCGCCACCTATAATTCCTGTGCCATCCGTTGCACCAAGGAGAGGCCGGCTGTTGATGGGTAGTTTAAGTTCTGTCATTCTTCTTTTTTTATTGCTTGGTTCAGTCTTTCGATGATTTCTCATGAATGAATTGTATTCTTCTGTTTTTTTGAAACGCGAAAAAATGTTCTCAAGACACTCCTCAAGTTCCTGCTCTAATTTATCAAACATCCATTCGCTATACAACTCGTCCTCTATATCTTTCCAGACCTTTTGTTGTGTTTCTTTAGAAATGTTTACTTGCTAACTACGTGTTATAAGAACAAGAAAAGCAACACAAACTGTTATCGAGTCCTCCCCTAGGAAGGTATTATACAAATAGTGTGCAAGTTCAGCCCTTCTTTCAAAGCAATTTGCATTTCTATATCTTTGAATAGCTTGGTTATTAATTACAATGAACCAAATAACACTTACCATCCCAGCATTTTATATTTTCAGAGCTCAACTCTCCATGTGCAAAGTCCTCCATCATTTGATGCAGTTCGGGGTTGCTCAATACAAGTCTCAGCAATGGCTCTTCAGAGTTTTCAAACATGCCAGGGGAAACAACCTCACTGAACCGTGAATACATTGGAGTTTCTTCTTCAATGCTTATTTGACAGCTCATTCTCTTAACAAGCAGACTACTACTAGGCGATGTCTTTTTGACGGTAGAATTGTGTTTTGGTTTGTTCGATAGTGCTTCAAAGAACCGAGAAAGCATTGGTTTATCTTTGGTGAATGTGTTGAAGTTTGACGTTGAGACATAAATGGTTAACAATAGAGAGTTACAAAGACAACCAGATGCAATTTAATGTGAACAATATTACACGTACTTGACCATTGACCTCGACCCCCGTCTCTGCGTTCTACGAGCCTTCTTGAAGATCAATCTGAATCGGTTCATGTAAGAAAACAAATTTAAAAGAACAACATAAAACTGCAGCCTCACACAAACCATGACATAATCCTTCCAGCATTTGATGTGCGTCCACAATGAATTGTTCTTTTCGATGCGATCCCTATTAATACCAGTCATGGCATACTTTGCAAAAACAACAAAATAATTAACAGGAACACCTAAACTCTGCTGCACGCTTCTTAACAATTCATTACATTTAAACAACAACAAAATTTTCTTGTTCACGGTGGATAGGATCCTCGTGATTTGACCGAAATTTTCTTGACCCAACTTCATCAATCTCTCTTGATCCTTTTCCGTAACGTCCACTCTTATTCCGGCGCTCTCTTCGCCCCAGCTGCGACTGGTCAACATTGATGCGAACAATTCAAAGTTATCCACTCCCAATCGCGTCGCCACGCTCTTGACCGCTTGTTCGTCCCTCTCCACGATGCTCTTCCACAGCAATGCATAATCCACTCTGAAGGAATCATCCAATTGTTGGTACAAACCATGATCGAGAATGATGATTTCCAACTTGTTGTTCCATGAGTTGGGATCTCTCCTCACCAAAATGTTGCCTGGGTGTGGATCGCAGTGAACGAATCCGTCCAAGAATATTTGTTGAGAAAAGACTTTTGCCAAAAGCGTGGACACGGTGGTCGGGCTAATGTCCATGACTGCTAATCCCTTGCGATCGCTGACCTTGACCGCATGATCGATGAATTCCAACTAGTTGGGTTAGACGGCGATTCGATCAGGAACCACTTACTGCAATGATTCTTGGCGTGGTGAGCTCCCAAATCACTTTGGGCGTCCTCACGTTGGTGAACTTGTTCTTGAGGTGGGCCATCAACTTTTCGTTGTTCATTCCTTCCAACATAAAGTCCAATTCCTTCGGAAGGTTGTCCTCGAATTCCTTGACCAACCACTTTAGTTTAATCTCCGGAAAGAAGAATTCCGCAATGGATATGAGAAAATCAAAGGTCCTCACGTCGCTAAATGCAGTCTCTCTCAAACGTGGGTATTGTACTTTGAGCGCAACCTCTCTTCCATCCCTGAGCTTTCCTCTGTATACTTGTGCTAGTGAGGCTGCGGCTATTGGCTCCTTGTCAATCTCCTCAAAGCTGTACGTTAGAGGTGCAGTTTGATCATGCCACTTACAAATAGTCGACAGGATGACCGGTCTCTTCGATGAACATGGCCTCAATTTCGGCCCATGGTCTGGTGGGTGCACGATCCTGGCAGGGTTCCATTCCTGTCGTAATCTCAGCGGGCAATAATTGGTTCAAACTGGCAATGTGCTGGCCGGCTTTGATGTATATTCCACCATTGGATAGGCACAGATTTAAAATGTATTTGGCCACGCGCCTGTTTGTATTCTTCATGCTTTCTTGTGATTCGACAGAGTCGTCGCTGTACATCCACAGCGAATACTTGTAGTCACAAAGCACAATAACAAACTAAATGTTAGGCAAAAGTTGGTAATAAAACATACTGTGACGACTGAGTAGACTACCCTCAAAACTGATTGGACGCTAGCTGGAAGCAAGTCGTATATATTTGAGTCCAGTGATGAGATGACAGTGTATGCGGCGATTGAGCAGACAATGATCGTTGCACCAAATCCATAAAATACATACGGATGCTTGTGCCAAAATCTTTTTTTGCGTGGTGTATTTATTATTTCCTCTTGAACTGGGATCCACCTGAAGGGCGGTTCGAATTTGTGGGTGAGCCTGTACTTTTTCTCCTGATTTGTCGACAAACAATTGTGAAATTGTTTCACAGGCTCTTTGGTTAATGAATGCTGATTCCATCTTGTTGATAGGGGCAAATGTGACCCATAAAGCTTTCTGACTGGTTTTATGGTGCTTCTTAGCATTGTTGTATTATAAATAGAATATTACAAAAATAGTGATTGAACCTAGGCACAACAAACACGTAATAGACAGATTTTATTAATACAACTATTTCAATAGTAATGATCTTAAATGTCCGATAGTACTCTGCATCGGCCAAGATCTAAAGATGTTGCATCCTAATTTTCGAATATTTCACATTATATCAAACACATTTGATGTAGGAGCGTATCCAGCGATGTACTGAACAGAATCTTGTTTCTCTATGGTGGCAAGCCTGACTGGAGTCGGCAGTTCAATGTTATCTCCATGGTCGCTGAACAACCAACACATTGCATCTTTTATGCCAAGTTCCTTCTTGGCACTAACATCGAATATAGCAGTTGGAATATTTGCTTCTTTTGATAAATATTCTTGTGTATCTCGAAGGTGTCTGTCAAAATCAGCACTCAAATAATTTCCAACGTAAGTGTCTGTTATGTCAATCTTGTTTATTAGGATAGCAAGTGGTTTATCGCATATTACTTGAAATTTAAAAAAAAATACATAATGTATCAACTAACCATCTTTAACCTTTATGAGCTCACCCAGGGAATAATGTAAACGTAGAGAGTCCGAACCATCTATCACATACATAACGTAGTCTGACGTTTGAATTCTCTCCTCCCACAATTTCAAATGAGATCTACCGTTCTTTTAGGATCCTTTCAAAGCTTGAACTTACTGTTTTGTAGAGGAGACATCCACAGCTTCAAATACCACGCCATTAACATAGTTTGAAATTATTGTCCCTAATTGTTCTTTTGTCCGCGTTGGAGGGCAATATATAAAAGAGTGCTTTGACATTAACTCTATAATGCTCGTTTTACCACTATTGCTTATACCAAGAAATGTACTTTTGATGTTGAGAAGATTGAATGTTGCTCACATACACTACTGGGAACTGCTTTGCCAAGATTTTATTTGATGCATGCTCGGGTATATGATAGAGGCTAGGATCCTTCTTTGAACTTGAGGAACCCATTGTAGTTACAAAATTTGCGCCAAAAGAGGATTAATTTTCAGTTGACAACAAGTTTATTTTTAACCTTCTTTACACAATGTCAAAACGCTCTTCCTTTCTCATCGCGTGTATCCTCATGTCAATGAATGCAATCAAAGCAACAATCAAAAGAACTGTAATACAGAGGGGCACTATAATTTTTACTGCATTGTGATTGTCCACGGTCTCATAAACTGGTGACTCCACTATGTAAACTGTTGTTGATATGTGAGATACCAAGATTACAGCTAATACCAAAATGTAAATATAATTTGACCTGAATTGATTCTTTCTTGATGTTCTATTTACAAGATTGCCAACCGTTCCCAAACAAGCAGCCAGCACACCTGCAAAACAAGTAAAAGTCTTAACCACTTGTGCAGTGCGTCCGTACATATCGTCGAAAATAGAAAGTATTGACTGCACAGTATTCAAAACCAGAAACATTAAACTTGCGATTAATATTGCCATAGCCCACGCCCTAGATGCGGGTCCACTTTGTACTTCCTTATCCACATCCTCCTTAGTTTTTGGAAAAGAGTCTTGCGCGTTTAGCCTCTCTCGTTGTGGTTGTTGTTCGTTTGGACGTGTTGAATTATTGTTGACCGCGTCTTTTGGTTTGGAATAACTTGTGGGTGGTGGAGCCAAATAATCAGACGTGCTTTTCTTTAAGTTCTCTAGTGCCTGTCTATTCAAATACGAACTACTTCGTGCTCTTGTGGCTTGTTGTTCACCATCCATATCTAACTTACAATATTTTGGACAACCAAGATAAAATGCAAAACATCTAACCGAAGAAAGTTTATTCCTTTTTGACGGATTGTTCACCATCAACGTTTCCGTAGCAATCATGCTCTTGCCTTCCCATCATACTACCACGCTTGCGCGCAATATCATGTACGTTTTTTGTTCTCTTGATTCGATTGAACATGTTAATATCATTGCAGAAAATATAATCGTAGAGCACCCTGACCCATGATGTGTGATACTTTAAATTATTATAAAACTCTGGTGCGATTTTTCTGAGTTGTGGAAGACGAGAACCTGCTATGCGAGGGAAGTCGTGGTGTTCATTGTGATAACCAACATTCAACATAACAAGGTTTAACGGGCCATAATATGAATATGTTTCCTGTCCCTCCTTGAAAATAAAATGTTCTTGTATAAAATGACCGCTGGTTGGGTGCAAACCCAAACCTAATAACGTGGATAAAAAAAGGTACCCGAGGGCCTTGAAGCCTCCTAAATAAAAAATAACAACATCAAAGCTGATTTGAACAAGAGTGTTAAACACTTCCCATGCAGATGGCTTCTTGGGATAGGTTAAGAGTGGTCTGATTGCATAAAATAAACTCATAAATGTTATAAAGAATAACTTTCTTAAGGGGCTGCGCAGCGTTTCTGCCTCAATTTTCGTGGCAACGTCGACGTCAAGAACATCAACACCAAGATACAAATGATGTTCATGATGATATCTTTTGAACGACATGGCTGCAGGTAATGTGAGTGGTAAATTAACAAATATAGCTATCAAAGTGTTATACAACTGCTTCTCGAATATCAAGTTATGTGTGGCTTCATGTATTGAGATGGAACAACTGTGATTGAATGTTCCACCAATACAATAGGCAATAAGTAGGTATAACCACCAAGTGTTAACATATTTCGTGACCACGTAACATGTAAAAAGTTGAATGGCCACAAACGAGAACAATTTATACTTTGTGTTTGGATCGGGTCCAAATAATTGTTTAATCTGTGGGTGGGCCTTCAACATTGCGTATTTTCTTCTTAAATGTGGTTCGTCCTGGTTATCCCAAAAGAAATCATTTCTCTGACCAGACACGACGTGCTGTGTTGAACTAGACGCCTGACTATCCATCACGTTTTTCATAAAGGAACATGCGGAAAAGCATTATTTTGATTGAAATCTTCCATTTGAGAATTGTAATCGTCCAACATTGGAAACGGACAATAACGCATATTCCGCCAAGATCCGCAGTGACAAGCGCAAGTAACATCTTCGTGTGCCATTTGTCAAATACCAGATTAATGAGACAGGATTATCATGTCGCTACAATCTGTTTGATTCAAAGTTCTTTTGTTTGCCAATCAACAGTAATAAGGACAAACCGTTTCAACTTGCTTTGTACAGATTCGAATCATCCTAAAAATGGTGGATTGTGGGACATGTTTAAGAATGTTTTTGTCAGTTCAAGAATAAAATGAAATTTAAAATGCACAAGACGCTTGTATGCTTTGTATTGGTTGCATATGTGTGCTGTCAAAGCTTAACTAGTGATGAAAAGAACAATATTGTAGAAAAGCACAACATTATAAGGACTGGGATCAATATCTTCCCATCTATTCCTTTGATGGCCTGGGATGTAACTCTAGAAGAGTTTGCTAATCGGTATGCATCTAGCTGTCCGAATACAACCACATCAAACTTACCTCTTAACCCTAATAGAAAGCTCTCAGATGGTACTACAGTTGGACAGCAAATCTTCTCATCTACTGACAACTTTGATCCAGTTGAAGGTGTTGACAATTGGGCGTCGAGCTCTGCTCACTACAACTATGCAAACAATACATGCGAGCAAAACAAATCTTGTGGTACATACACCCAAATTGTTTGGAGGAGATCCACACGAATTGGCTGTGCTAGAGTAAATTGTTTAGGGTACTTCTTCAGCTACAACCTACTATGTAACTACGTTGAGGTTGGTAATGTAATTGGCAAAAAGCCCTATTAAAAATTAATTGCAAGTCAACTCGCGGGTCTTTTAACAGTAGCCAGCCTTATTGTTTATTGCACTAGGACCCACGCTGCGATCCGAAAATAATAATCTTACCACCTTTCACGCAGGAGTAATGGCGGAGTTATTTTCTGCG